>JAJMFV010000013.1:0-71445 GCA_030568425.1 Ambrosiozyma llanquihuensis | reverse complement strand
ATTGATTTGATTCTTTAAGCTGAGAATTGGACGATGAAGGTTGTTGCTGTTGCTGGGCCATTGAACTTTGGACCTCCTTCCTTATCATTTGTCTAACAACATCAACGAATGCATCTTCAACGTTCATCTTGTACATTGCACTAGCTTCATAAAATGGAACTTTATTCCAAGCTTTGGAAACCTCAATACCATCTTCAGGTGTTAGTTCTCTTTCGTTTGTTAAATCACACTTGTTACCAACCAAAACCATTGGAACATTTGAAGAGTCTTTGATACGCAAAACTTGTTCTCTAATAGCCAACAGTTCTTGTAACGATTGCTTATCGGTAACGGAATAAACCAAGAGGAAACCTTGACCTGACTTGATGTATAGTTCACGCATCGCAGTAAACTGTGCAATACCAGCAGTATCCAATATTTCCAAATTGCAAGCTCTACCATCAACTTCTATTTCCTTTGTGTATGAGTCTTCGATCGTTGGATCGTAACTTTCAATGTATAGTCCCTGCACAAACTGCACCGTAAGACAAGATTTACCAACACCTCCAGCTCCTAAGACAACCAATTTATAATCTATTTAAACGATGAGAGTGTTGATGATGTTAGTATGAACGGATGTTCGTGATTTTCAAAAAATCATGGATGTTGAATCGAGGCGGATGTGTGAATGAATGTTGCTGTCTGAGAAGACACCCGATTAAGTGAATGATCGATTGCAAGCTAAAACAATATGACATACCTCTCATTGATGAATATTATGATGTGATGCGATATGTTGCGATAATAAGAATACGGAGAAAAAGGGTATTGTATGATAGCAAAGCAAGTATGTGAATTCAATGGTCTAAATAAAAAAATATGAATGAGAATGATCTTTTTAAAAAAAAACAATGATAAAAACTCAATCTCGATCTAGCTGACGCGTATATGGATGATCACTTAGCTGCAGCTGATTACTTTTGATAAGAGACTACTAAAAATATGAAAGGACAATTGAAATGATGACCAGATTATTTAAAGGACACAGGCTACCTAAATCATCAAGCAAAGCTAAATATAGTACCGTGTCTACCTCTTCTCCCTTCTCCCTTCCCCTTCCCCTTCTTCTTACCAAGACTGGGCGATTTGGCATCGCCCACCGCACGCGAAATTGAAGGGGCAACAACAACAAACAAGAGGCTGACGAAATATTACCCTTTCTGTCAAAATTGGCATGGACTACATCAACTTGGTATAACTTACATGGCTATCTTTTGGAAAACACAAATAACGTAGATTGATAGATTCAATGAAGAGTCACAACACAGCACACGAAAAGTAAAAAAGCTATATATTATTGAAAACAGACAGAAAATTAAGATAACTTGGAGAAGGGATCAACATAATAATAATAAACAAAGGCAAAACACAAACAAAGAAACAAGCAAAGCAAGATTTGATAAATGTTGATACTCTTTCCCTCTTGCTGATAAAGTACAGGGCTTTCAACATGGTTAAGCATGATGAAAACGAAAAAAAAGGTTCAAAAAAGACCACAACAAAAAAGGAAAAAAACTAATATCAAAAATAAAAGAGTAGTAAGTACATATTAAAAAGACAACAGACAACAGCAAAGAACTAGATCATTCAAAGTTCATCAGAGTTCGAGGTGTTCTTTCTAGGTCTGCCTCTTGGACGCTTTAGGTAGTTATGGCTCTGAGACTGTTCAGTAGGCTTGCCTGCAATCTTAGCGATTGACGAGGATCTCTTCGAGCCCAACTTTGAATCATCGGTAGGATCAATAGGCATCCCATTCTCTTGCAACCCAATGTTCTTATCGGACATACCAGTTTGATAATCCGAATCGTTTTTAACTTGAAGTGAAGATTGAAGGGAATTAGGAATCGATGAAATCAAACCACCTGCTCCATTTTTCATTGGAGGATACTCATCTTTCTTGACACTTGTAATCAACCCGTTCTTCTTATACTTCCATTGTTCCATAGGTGTATGCAATGCACACTCATCAACATGGTCGATGAAACTCTTACTGTTAGGGAAGTATCTACCACACGATAAACAAACACCCGAGTCCTGTCTTCTCACCAGACTGTCAGTATGGCCTTCTTTTGCCTCTGGGTCAAAATGAACCAATCTCAAATGTCTCTTCAACACGTCCAATCTGTTAAACGAACCTTGATTTCTATGCGGACAAGTGGCATATTCAGGATGCCAGTATGGACAGTGGTATTCTGGAGAACCGTGGGAACGAGCATGACGGCGTAAATCACTTTGACGGATAAAAGCCCAGTTACATTCGGCACATTTGTATGGCTTGGTTTCATTTTCAGGGTCAGATGGTTGCACTGATCTTCTGTAGTTTGAGGCTTGTGATCCTCCGTTTAAGTTTGGTTTCAAGACTTGAACTTGGTTGCCGTTACCATACATGACATTCTTATAGACATTTTGTTGTTGTTGGCTGACGGATGGATCCAATATGTAACCTTGAGAGGCATCTAATTGTGAAGTTTGTGGGTTTGGAACAGGGGAAACTTGATTAGCCTGTTGTGGTTGTTGTGGAGGTTGTTGTTGTTGCTGTTGTTGCTGCTGCTGTTGACCAGCTTTGAAGTTTGGAGTGCCGTTGTTTGGTATAGCAGGGAACTTGACACCGACAGGAATGTTGTTTGCGCCAGCAAATCTCTGTTGAGAGAGTTGTTGAGGTTGTTGACCAACTGGAGCACTGACATAGGAGTAAAATGGAACATAGTATCCACCGCCTTGTTGCATGTTAACGGTTGGAGGAGGTAGATAGTTTGTACCGTATTGGCCTGGAATTTGCTGGACGTAGTATTGATTTGGCATGTTCATAGGCTGCATTTGCTGTTGGTTTCCTTGCTGAGGTTGTTGTTGACCTTGTGGTTGTTGTGCCTGAGCCTGTTGTGCCTGTGCTTGTTGAGGCTGTTGGGGTTGTTGTTGTTGTTGAGATTGATTCATTGTTTCTGATACACTTTTTCCTAACCGAGAAAGATTTATATTTTGAGTGACCGTAAGTTTTAGTTTTTTGATTGTAAATGTGAATATGATAGTGTTGTTTTGAGTAAGGTATCTTTTTGATTATATATTGAACTTTCCAGATTTATTGAAAATAAGCAAAGTAGATATAGGTGATAATTTCAGTGAATGCAAATTCAGCCTTGTCGAGGAAATCAAAAAAAAAAGATTCAGATTTGATGCACTTCAGAATATGACAAGAAAAGTTTGGAACTTATAAGTGATATTAAGAAATCAGATCAGTGGTGGTATTAAAGAAAGAAAGAAAGTGATGGCTTGGGTTGTCAAAACTTTTTTTTTGGTACAAGAGTAAGATGAATACAATGTGAAAGAGAGAGTTGTTTTGGAATAAGATTGAAATCGACAAACAGTTGAAAAAGTCAGAGTAGGTCAAAGTCAAAGAAAAAATAAAATCAAAGCGGAAAGCAAAGCTGCCGTTCGCACACGCCGTCGCTGAGTGGCTGGCTGCAGGTGTTTCTGGCGCACCGCGTTTGCCACTGGGCCCGCCCGTCCCCGTTTGCCCTGGCTTCTGCCCCTGCCTGCCCCTGCCTGCCCCAATTAAAACAGAGCAGTGCGGTCCGGAGGCCAAAAGGCCACGGCGCAACTGAGAACTCACGGGGAACGAGTGCCGCCCCACCCAAACAAACGCTGTTTAACCGCTGTGCTCGGAGGGCTCCCAACACTGGGCAGCGCCTCTCTCTCTCGCACACGCTGGACATCCTACCACGGGCTTCTGAACAGCTGCAAAATTGCAGGGACACAAAGCTGATTTCACACCCTTTTATACCACTTATCTTGGTCTATACATACATATACAAGGAGACACTTAATTAACCAAGCATGCTACGAACAATACCGCAACTACACCCAATTACTTAACCAAGGGATGCGAATAATCCTGTGTTTGTGGAGCATCCGAGGACACCCAATGCCCCGAGTGTTGAAACTTAAGATCAAATCTAATCAACAACACCGCACTCCACTCCGTTGCACCACCACACAACCCTTGCTCGCATTCGCATTCGCGCACGCACACGCACACGCGCCCGGAGCCCTTGGCGATGATAGGCTGACTGGCGGATTGGCTGACAACGTAGAGCCGCAGTGCTCCTTTTTTCGGTCGCAAAACTGGACGAAACCTCGGCGGGGTGAATTCTAGCGAAGAAATTTGGATGATTTGAAACATGTGTACTGTGTCTATCTATCTATCTATCTATCCCTATTTATCGCACTGTTATATATAGACCGAGAGTATGTATACATCTGCTGGGCTGTAATGATGGTTTCATCCTAATTTTACTTAGTTTATCGTGCTACTGTAACATAAACATTTCAGATAAACCAACAACCAGCGTGATTTCTATTCGCCCAGCTTGTCTCCTATTCACAAAAGTTTATTCACCATGGCACCAATGGACAACTCGTCCAAATTCTCCTTTCACCTTAACTGGTATCCAAAGCCACACAAAGTCGCATCTATCTACCGCACTGCGTAATATATTTTGTATATTGTATCTATCTTGTGCCTTTTCAAAGGGAGAGAAAGTGGGTCTGAGGTTTATGGGAGGAAGAATAGCGTAACATTTCCCAATCAATAAGATTTTTCCAATTTTCTGGGTAGATCTCACAATCTTATCTGCTGCGAAAAGACAATGACAACCACAATGACAATGACAAGGCAATCCTCTTTGGATTCTACGATAAGTAGCGGTAGCGGAACCACACTGATAGTTTTAATTCTTCATCCCCTTAGTTGCCTGTATTATCGCAAAGTCACAAGGTCAGCTAGACCCATGATTATGATCAACGTTGTGATGGCTTATTCAGAGCGCCGTTTTTCCCAATAAAGAAAACAAATACCAAGAGTTTAAAGCCACATACCCATAGAGTCTCACTCGCCACTCGCCACTCGCACTTGGAGTAAGGGTTACCACTACTCACAAAGATATAGGTAAAATGGGACTTTGATCTATATATACAAGATTTCCTAACAACTGAGCTATGTACACTTTTCCACCACTTTGTCTAAGTGACTTTACAATTGGTCAAGTTTGGAACGTAACAAACCTCTTCAGTTTTGTCACTTCCAAGATAACAACCTTCATCGCCGTATATAACTTTTCCCTCATCATCAGTTCTTAACAACTCTGCAACCTCAACCCATTTCTTCAACTTGATTTTCTTAAGCTCTTCTTCGCTTGGCTTGAAGTTTTTGAAATACAGCTCATCTCCAACCTCCAATGATGCAGGAGGAACAACCATCTCAACTTCAATTCTCATTTCAACTTCACCTTCCAACAGACCCTTATCGCTTTCAGCACCTTTCTCATGCTTAACCTCCACTTCCCTTGATGCAGCTAATATCATGGCTTGGGATAAAGCTCCTCTGATCTTCTTAGGTTGCAAGTTCGCCACCACAACAACCTTCAAATTCAAGAGCTGCTCCCTGTTATAATGCTCGCGCAACCCCATACAAACTTGACGAAGGTTTGAACTGTCAACTTGTTCAATAGACTCCTTGATTCCACATTCTTCGGGCGTTGGTGTTGGTTCTGGGCCGCCTATCAGGATATCCGCAAGGATAATCTTGTCTGCCGAGGGATGATATCTGCACTCCATGATCTTACCAACTACGAATCTAACATTGGAAGGTAATGCTATATTATTATATGGCGGTGGAATTGGAAATGGTTAGTATGTACAACTCTCTTTTTTTCTTGAGATTGGGAGAAACAGTAGTGCGTACTTTTTGGTTTAACGACTGTAGAATTGAATCTAACGAATGTCTTGGTCAATGATTTGAACATCTTTATATATGAGCTCCAAAATGGTGTGCTATGATGTGTACACTAACCTAATGCTACACCTGCATGATTTTTCATTCAACTTTCTCCATGTTTTTTTTGATGAACGGTGAACGCAGATTTACAGAACACAAATGAGCACAGCCTTCTGAATAAAAACGCCGTAAGTCTTGTTGGTTTCCAGGAATACTACCTCATTTAACTCATAATTATATATAAAACACCAGGAGATTCACATTGTTGAAGTGCTAGTTGATACATAACATACACAATATACAAAAATCAAGCATCCAATGGTAGGATGTTAGGAAGCGGACCTAAAGGTGTGATACCGTATGGGTTGATGGCCTTATGAGATTTTGTATAATGGAATTTAATATGATCGAAATCGGTGGTTGATTCAAACGCCTTGTTGTTCCAATACAATTCTCTTAACCATTTATGCAAATGTGGGAAATCGAATCTAATCATACCCAAATTACATTTGAAATGTTGAACGTAAACAGGATCAAATCTCACAATTGTTGTGAATAGTCTCACATCTGCTTCGGTTAATGTGTTTCCAAGTAGATAAAGTTCACCGTTTTCATGTCTCTTTTTTAAGATTGCTTCAACTTTGGCCAAGTTTTCAAACAAGGTTGTAACTTCCTTTTCATATGGTTCTTGCTTTGTTGCGAAACCAGACTTATAAACACCATTGTTAATAGTTGGATAAATCCACTCGTTCAACTCGTCAATCTCTTTTTGCAATTGACTTGGATAAAGATCAACCTTCTTATACTTTGGATCAATCAAATCATTGAACTCAGAGTTCAACATACGGATAATCTCCGAAGATTCATTGTTCACAATCGTCTTTGTCTTCTTGTCCCATAACACAGGAACAGTGAATCTACCAGCATAATCATCATCAGCTTTGAAATACAACTCTTTCAATCTCTTGACACCATACAAATCATCCTCAGTGGCACCTTCGCATGGGTCATCAGAAGATGCAAATCTCCATCCGTTTTCATCCATATGCCAATGAACCACCGAAATGGTGATTATCGAAGACAAACCTTTAAGTACTCTGGTTATCAAAGTACGATGGGCCCATGGACAAGCATACGAGACGTACAAATGATATCTGTTTGCCTCTGCAGGGAACTTTGAGCCGGGTTTGGAAGAGATAAAGTCTCTGAATGAGCTTGCCTTACGCTTGTATTCACCGTCTTTGTCGGCAAATTTCAAAATTTCGATCTTTTGTTCACCCATTTTTTGTAAATTGAATTTGGTTTTGTGTGGTTAGTTATATTGATTAGTTATTTAAGTGAGAATTGAGTCAAAAACAGAGAGAGAGAGATGTTGATGTTGTTATATATATATACCTATAAGCATTGGGAGATTCATTTACTTCAGTTTCCAATTTGGGGCAGGTGTGAGCGGCCGCGAGAATTACGTGGATTTTGGTAATGATTACTAAGTTTTGTGTGGGGGAAGGGGAGACGTAATAAGAAGAAGAAAATGCCTGTTTATTGCTTCTTACTGTCAGCTTTTAGTCAATAACCACAATGCATTGCTATTACTATGCCGGATAACTTAACAAACTTTCAATTGTGTATTATTCATGCTTATACACCGGTATGACAAGGTGGTGGATAATAAATGACTGATGGAGATAGAGAGAGTACTGTCTCGAAGCTACGTTTTGTACACCGCCACAGTGGCACAACCGTATATCATCCTTGCACACCCTTTCCGCTGAATCAAGTTTCGGTTTTCACCACGTTTTGGCTTAGATATGCCGATCTCCCAACGACAGGTTTCAAGATTCGGTGGATCAATTGGCTAGGATATCAAGTGATAGATTATAGTACCAACCTTTCTAATTTGTTATAGAGATTGTGTTATTTATGAGTGCTGTGAGTATTGATTTGGTGCTTGCCAGTAAACCATTCTACTCAATTGGTAAAGAATGCGGATACTGTCATGGGACTAAAGATCCCATGGAAAATGGATACTGTTTGCCTTCATATAGAGAACACTACCTCACTGCAAATAATGTCAATGACAACGATAAGGATAATGAGAAAGTAGCAATATTCAAAGACTATCCGAATTCTACGTCCATGGGATGCATCATCCATTCATGCTCAACAGACTGTTATGAAAGGTTAATGAACAAAGGATTTAGAAGATCAGGTACATACCTATACAAGCCTGATCAATTAAGAAACTGTTGTCGGATGTATGCAATTAGATCAAACATACACCTTTTGAAACCTACTAAAGAACACAGACATAATGTGAATCGGTTCATCAAGACAATACACGTATCAAACAACAACAACAACGACAAATCAAAAAAAAAGAAGAACGAGGCATTCGATTTACAAAAAGTGCTGTTGGATGCAGAAGCAAGTACCCCAAAGTCAAAATTTTATACGGTGATTGAGCCAGCAGTTGCAACCCAGGAGAAATTCGAATTGTATCAAAAATATCAGGTTCATGTGCATAATGATGACCCCAGTGATATCTCACTGAAAGGATTCAAGAGATTCTTATGTGATGCGCCATTTATCAAAGTTGACGATGCAGCGAAATGGAAGAAGGTTAATGAAGAATGGAGATCTGGAAGTATGAAGGATTCGAATGTTACGGGTGCCATACATGAGTGTTACTATATGGATGGGAAACTGATAGCCATTGCCGTGTTAGATATCCTACCAAATTCAATCTCATCGGTGTATTTCATATGGGATCCGGATTATGCAAGTTTGGGATTGGGTACATTGAGTGCGTTGAGAGAATTGGTTTTAACTGAAATGTTGGGGAAAAAATATTATTATCTGGGTTTTTATATTGATGATTGCCACAAGATGAAATATAAGGCGAAATTTGGAGGAGAGATATTGGATTCGTGTACTATGAAGTTTGTTAAACTTGATTCAGTTAGCAAGCAAATGGCAAATGGTGGTCTGGTGGTATTCAAAGAACCGGAAGAAGAAGAAGTTTCATCTGTTAAGCTCAATGAATTTGAAATTATAGATAATTATACTACATTGGATACCCAATCATCTTCCGAGTTGGTTAACGTTGCAGATCAAATATATGGATATAACGGAGGTGCTTTTGAAAAAGCGAACATGATTGCTCAAAAGATTGCCAATGCAGTTCCTGGACTTGAGGAGCTGAAGACGCAAGATGATGATATTCTATGGACTTCAAAGGCGGATAGAGAAATGTGTCCGATACCCAAAGTTTCACCTGGTTTAGTACCATTGTGGCAGATCAATGAATTGAATGAATACGGTGATTTGAAGTCAATTTTCAAGCAGTTTCTTCTGTTGGATGGATATTCGAATGGGTTATATAGATTTGATTCTGAAGTGGAACCTGAGCATGTTCAAGGGATAGTTGATATCATTCGTTTATTTGGAGTTGAACAATGCAAGAAGAATATCTTACTCCTTACATAGAACACAGTAACCATATTAATTATTAGATTTATTGAATATTCACTCATGGTAATATCCCTACTAGAAATATAGTAAGCATAGAGCTAACAAGATCCGATTGGGGGGATATGGTAAACACCAATACATTATTGCAGTAAAGGACAGGGTGTCAATGGTTGTAAATTTCAAGAAGAGTTGTTAGTGAGTCACTTGTAGAATATACTGGAAGAGGAGCTTGTTCCGAGGAGAATCCGGTGGCACCACAAAAAGGGCCCAACAGACACAAAAGACACAAAACAAGCAAAAACTGGGGAAACGAGCAGGAGAAACGGCTCAACACTGTGGTCATCGCTCTCCCCGTCGCTCCCCGTCTCCCCTCCCCTCTCGCGAGTGACCACACAGCAGCGGCGGCGGAATCGGACTGAGAGAGTTTGCCCACAGAGCCCACTTGGTGGTGGCACTGAAGCAGACACAGGCACAGACACAGAGTGAGTTCTACAAGTGTGTATAGCAGACAGAGTACCAGCTACTGCAGTGCAAGTCACATACTGCAGCGGAAGATAGTCACATGAATCATTACAACCGGTAAGAGAATAAAGAAGAAGCCATGCCGAACCCCCCCACTCGCACTCGCAGTGTGTGTGTGACTGACCGGTGTGGCTTGTGAGCTGTGAGCTGTGAGCTGTGAAATGAGGTGAAATGATGTCACAATTCGTTTCCCGTGCGGCCATCGCTGATCGATCGTGTGGTGCCAGACTCAGACTCAGACTCATTTGGAGTGGTAAGACTGCAACTGGAACTGGAACCCCGACAGAAGGCAGCCAATGGCCAATTTCACAACTTCCATTGTAGTATAAATATTACATAGTTTCCCTTATACTTTTCTTCACTACTTTATTGAACTTCTTTCTTTCCCTTCTTCTTCACTTAAGCATTATATAATACTTAAAACACTCCCACACAAAGCAATTCAATCAACCACACTACAACCTTTCCATATCAATCCACTCGGAAACACACACATACATATAAATCACCACCACCTACAAAAATGGCTAGAACACAAAAATGGAATGACAAAGGCTCTGTTGAACAACCAAGATACTTCACCCACAATGGCTTCTCAGATCAGGCTCCAAATCATATAAAGAAAGACGGTTTCGGTAAGGGCAATTGGGGTAAAGAAGGTGATGAGCTCCAAGACTTGATAAACGATGGTGAAGTGCCACCTATCTTCAATAGAGAAAGAAGAGGTTCAAACCATTCTTTAAATGAAGAAAAATTTCAGAAGGTTCAACACAATCCTTTGGATGTTACCGATGAAGAAAAATAAATATCTTTGCTAAACAATTCTTTGGTTTCTCTTACTAGTTAAGACAAATATTTAGACAGCAACCTGAGAAATGCTATGTATCTCTTGCTTTTTATTTTGATTTTGGTGAATTTCACATATCTATAAATCTGTTTTTTTTTCTATCTCTTTCTGTTCATTGATCACGTTCAGAAACATCCCTCTGTGAATACACATTACGAAGCTTACGTTCTATAAGAAACAACTAAATCTTGAAAGTAAAACCGTATCTATATATCTATCTCTATCAAAATTCAACATTAAAATTCAAGGTTCTTGGCTTCTGTAGAATGACTATGCCCTGCTTCATCTTTATCTTCTTCTTCAACAGGTATACTCCACTCTTCAATTTCAAATCTCTTCCTACCATTCTTAAAACTATACTCCATATCTCTCACAGTCATCAAACCAGAATCACTTAACACAGGTAACTTATGGATATTCAAATGACCATGCTTGATCTTTGCAGGTTGGTTCTTATACACTTTCTCCATGAGTTCATAAAGTTGTGGAACAAAAGGCCGTAGTTCAATCACCGAATCACTCAAGTTTTCAATAACTGTGACAATTGGATTAGATCTCGGATACAAGTCCAAATTCAAACCCATGAACAACACAACCCTATCGTTGAATTTTTTCAATATGCTTCGTAACTTATGAACGAATTTGATAATGTCACTGGACTCGTAGTCCCCGTAGATCATAGGATTTAGAAACAATGGAATTACAATCCTGATTAGTCTATCCTTAAATCTCTTGATGATCATCTCGATCTGAGATATCACATGATCGAAAGAAGTGCCGTTTAATGGGATGCATGTTAGGTCATTGGCTCCTGCGGATGGCAACAAGCTTGATGTTATATCGAACGCACTGTTGTAATCTGGGTACTGTAACGATGCTGAAGATTCTTTCTCTTCATGTGATGGCTTTTGTTGTTGTAAACCGTACCTCCATGCGATTTTCATTGTATTTTGTGGAGTTTGTTGTGGTTGGTCAAGTAAGTTGGAAACACTCATTTTTGATTCCTCTTTCTTCACAGCTAGTTTCTTTCTTTCTTTTGAAGAACCTTTGTACACTCCAGGCAAAGTCTTTGCCCATGTTTGATCAAACCCAATCAGAATCTCATGTGTGTTCTGATGCGATGGATCAAGTCTGTTGTGGATTATTCCCTGAGCCATGAATATTTTGGCCAACGTTGATGAAAAGTCAGTTGTGCCGTTCTCTTCAACTATTAGTGAGCATCCGATAGGCAACCCCTGATGACCCAATGTTGTATCTAGATCATTGGATCCGGTAGATGTGCACGGTTGCGATGTTATCGTAGATGGTTTCACACCAGGATGGGAATTTAGTATTGGCTCAGAAGTAGCTGATCCTGATCCTGGTGCTCGTGGATTTGCAGCTTGACTGTTCGCTGGAACCCTAGATATAGGTCCTCCTCGGTTTATCAATAATGGGTTCGTGGAAACTGGAACAGGACCTCTTCCAGGGACAGATGGTCTGAACGATGTGACTGGAACTGGACCCTGCGTACGGGCTGTATTAGCAAGTGGCTGTTGTCTTCCTTGTGCAGTTATTGGTATGGATCTGTTTGGAACAGGGCTGGTTGTTCCTGAAGAGTTCAAAATCTCTCCTCTTTTTCTAAATGACATTGTTGGAGATCTCTTGGCTCTTGTTGGCTATCTTGTCTTGAAGTGGAGTTTGAGAGAATATACCCTGTTCTTCACTTTCATGTTTGTGTTAAAAAACCAACATTTTTTTTGTAAATAATTTTTTTGGTGAGCATTTTCCAAGGCGGAGAAATATCGATGCAACAATCGTAGGCAAAGGAAGTGGATCAGTGAGAATTTGTTGATTCAAATTGGCCTTTGTTTTTCAAGACAGGCTACAACCTTGCTGTAAGTCATAAGTTTTATTTTCAAAAGACACATATATTGAAAAGCATACATAGCTAAAATTATCCCCGATGTCAGAAGATAATTCTGGATCGTCAAGTACCAACCCCAACTCTCCCGTCAAGGAGAATGGTTACGATGATAACGCCACTTTGGTCGATGGATCACAACCAACATCACTTACTTACAACAGAAGAGCCAGAACATTGGATGGTTCTACAATAGTTGACGGAGATGATGAAAACTACAAAATTGAAGGCAACCTTGGTTCTTTTGACTTCAATGGAAGTGATAAACGTGAGCTTAGCCAAGCTAGAATATCACAGGATCTATACAACAACAATAAGATTGAACTAGACAGATTAATCAATACAGCATCCAAAGTTGTTCTCGATTTACAGAAAGAAAATTCTGAACGTCCAATATACTATCCTACGGACGTCGATGATGGTGCATATGATCCCAAGTTGAACTCAAGTAAATCAAGATTAGCTTTGATAAGAGAGAACTCAGTGAGTGAAAAGAAACTACTCAAAGCACCAACCATCAATGAAGATGGATATACATTCGAGCTTTTAAAAATAAGCTTAAAAATTGGATCTGTGGCATCGGGAGTTGTTCAGAGCTTGGACAAATCGGCAGTCTCACAACTCTTAAATGAAAAGTTCTCTCATATTTCCAGACATTTGACTTCCATCAAGGATAGAATCGACGATACCTCTTCCAAAGTTTTAGTCACTGGAGATTTGAACTCTGGAAAATCTGCACTTTGTAATGCCTTGTTGAAAAGAAACGTGTTGCCTGAAGATCAACAACCTTGTACCAATGTCTTTTGCGAGGTTAATGACGCTAGAGATAACAATGGAAAGGAGGAAGTTCATGCTATTCCTATTGGATCCATTTACAAAAAGAAAGATGAAAGAACATTCAAGGTCTTCCAACTCAAAGATTTAGAGGAGTTAGTTTACGAATCCCAATTGTATTCACTGTTAATAATCTATGTGAATGAGAATAGGGCTCCTGAAAGAAGTTTGTTGAAAAATGGTGTCATTGATGTCAAGTTGATAGATGCTCCCGGCCTTAATCTGGATTCTTACCATACTACTCAAGTTTTCTCGAGACAAGAGGAAATTGATTTGGTTATTTTTGTTGTCAATGCTGAAAATCATTTCACTTTGTCCGGACGAGAGTTTCTTTCAAGTGCTGCAAGTGATAAAAACTTGATGTTTATAGCTGTGAACAAATTCAATAATATTAAAAATAAGAAAAAATGTCAACAGAGCATTATGGAGCAAATAAAGTCCATTTCTCCAGATACCCATTTGGGGTCTTCTGAGTTTGTTCATTTCGTTTCCTCAAAGGATGTATTGGATAACCTTCCAGGTGATGGTGATGGACCAGGAAATGATCCCGATAATGGCAACGGGAACGATTATTCTTCTCCTGATTTTGATCATTTGGAAAGTTCTTTGAGAAAGTACCTACTTGAAAAAAGATCCATGTCCAAATTACTACCGGCCAAGAATTATCTGATCAAGTTATTCAGCGATATTCATGAATTATCCAAGGTCAATTTAAACATGTACGAAGAGGAAAAGACTAGACTGTTGAAAGAACTTGATGGCATCTCACCGGTGTATGAATCATTGAAAAAATCATCGTTTGATATTTCTGACAAAATTAACAAGATAATTGAACGTGCATCTTCTGAATCCTACGATTACTCTAAGTCAATGATAAATCAAACCATTAACGATGTTGAGAATATACCATTAGGTGTTGAGTTTTCTGGATACTCAGATATCACTGGTTTTGCAATCCAAACACAAGAACGTATTTATGAAGTCTTGTTGGAAAGTGTCAAGAAATCCGAAGACTTTGCAAGAAAGAAGACCAGTTTGTCAGTGGATGAAGTTAGACAACTTGGAATTGATGCCTTGGGAGAAGGCATTTTACCAGCCACCAAATTCCTTCCTAATTCAATGTATTCAAAGGAAAAGGACGTTTCACAACGTGAGTTGGAATCTGAAGTTTCATTTTTTGATTTCATAGATCCAAATTATGACAGTTTCTGTAAACAATTTGGAATAAACTTACCTTGTCCGGATACGAACATGTTGATAGGATTGACGGCATCAAGACTTTGGAAAACTGGTATGACCGGGTTGGTTGTCTTGTATGGTCCACAACTGTTGTCTTTCAGTACGGGAGTGGTTTCTGTTTCCAAGTATGTTCCTGGTGTCATTTACAAGAAGATTATTCCTGTTGCATTGCTTTCAGCGTGTATTGGTATTCCAGCTTATTATTTCTATCAGGATGCTCCATATGCGTACCAGAGAAATGTTGTGAAGAAGATCAAAAGCAGACTAGATGCTGATGATTATCAGCATAGAAACTCTACGCGTATATCAAAGGAAGTTCGTAAGGTGTTGAACCATCCGTCCAAGGATGTTGTTAGTAAGTTGAGTGTTAAGCTTGAAGAGCAGAGTGAAAAGAGAAGCAAGATATTGAGGCAGATTGCCGAAAGTAAGAAAAGTGTTGGATTCTATGAAGATATGGAAGGAAGATCCAATGATCAAAGAAAGGCTGTTACTGAGATTAGTTTATAATCAGAATGCAACCAAGCAAAAACCAAAAAGCAAAAAGCAAAAAGCAAAAAACAAAAAACAACCAAAATAATACTGTATGAATGATCTTTTATGAATTTCCCCAAACCTGAATACCTGCTGTTACATATTTCATTGTATATATAATGTCCTGTTCTATTCTGTAATGCAACTATAGTGCACCGCCCCCTTCGGTGCACCGCCACACGATTTGGGTGGATCAGAAACTCGATGTGCTGTTTCTTGAAGCTGAAATCTGTGTTTCACATTTGGTGATCGCCATCAGCTGTATATATCCACAGACACAACCCACTGCAAACCAACCAGTACCAGACTTGGGTATCGCTACATATCCTCATATAATTGATTCGATTATCACTGTGCGTATACGTTCCCCAATTTCAATGAGCTGTGCCAACGCATATTGTCCCCGATTCTTGCTGTCACTTTTTTTTTAATTAGTCTTGGATCATGACATGCACCTCTCCCCCTTTTTTTAGGATTTTTTTTCCGAATGTTATATATACTGACCAATTTCAATACCTTTCAGTACCCAGTTGTATATTTAAACACATCGATATAACACAATTATAACATTGTCATTACAAATTAGATCATCATGTCATTCAGAGGTTCACAGTTTCCACATAGCAACAAGCATAACAATAATGGTGATTTTCCCACTTCAAGTAGAAGATTATCCACGTTGGACTCAATCAACAATTTGATTCCTTCGGATAACCCAAACATTAAGAAATTTGAAAGATTCACTGAAAAAGTGGAGGAGAAGATTGATCAGTATTTGGGTGGTGCTAAGCCATTTGTTCCTTTTATTGGAAGATTCTGTATCGTTGCAACGTTTCTTGAAGATGCCATCAGAATTTCCAGTCAATGGAAGGATCAAGTTTATTATTTGTCAACTTATAGACACCTTTATTCATGGATCGTTAAGTTTTTTTTGATTTTCAATATCTTGGCTATGGTTGCCGGTGCATCTTTGGTGATCATCAGAAAGAAATCCGAAATTGCAACTGGTTTATTGACTTCGATTGTTTTCTTACAAGGTTTAATGTACGGATTATTCTTTGATCCTGTTTTCTTCTTGAGAAACATCTCAGTCATCGGTGGATTACTTCTAGCATTATCAGATGGCATCGTCACGGACAAGAGATCATTGTT
Organism: Ambrosiozyma llanquihuensis; assembly: GCA_030568425.1. Lineage (NCBI taxonomy): Eukaryota > Fungi > Ascomycota > Pichiomycetes > Pichiales > Pichiaceae > Ambrosiozyma > Ambrosiozyma llanquihuensis. Next base: position 55,137 of record JAJMFV010000013.1, on the reverse strand, counting down.
GATGCCAGGTTTACCAATGCTCGAATCCAAAGACCACAAGAAGTATTTCTTGTTGGCTGGTAGAATCATGTTGATTGTTTTATTTTCCACCTTCACGTTGACCATCAAATGGACATTCATCAACATCTTGGTGATCCTGTTGGGTTTCGTCTTGTGTATTTCAGTTGCCATTGGATACAAAACCAAATTCGCCGCTGCTATCCTCACATTATTACTCGTCCTCAATAACATCATCACCAACCATTACTGGACGTACGGATACAAGGATAACAGAAGGGATTATTTAAGATACGAGTTTTTCCAAACATTGAGTATTGTTGGTGGGTTGTTGTTGATCGTTAATACCGGAGCTGGTGAATTGTCAATTGATGAAAAGAAGAAGATATTTTAAGAATTTTTGATTATTTCATTCAACAACAACAACAACAATACACAACAAACGCAAATGCAAATGCAAATGCAAGACATCATGAGCATCATGATCACAATGCTTTCATTTGTATTCAGTTGCTCCTCACTTGTATATTTATTTCAAACCCAATGGTGAGGGAGAGGGTTGTACATTGTGCGATTGTATCTAACTTAGCTTGATAGTTTTTATCTTTTTTTGTTGTCTAGTTTTGTTTTATTCAATGTTCAAGCATTTTGACTTTGTAACATAAATTCAGAATAATATTATTCAAAATATCTACTGATTGTATGTAAATCATAATTTTTTTCTAGAAATCCAGTTTGCATATATATTTAATTTTTGATGAATAACTATATAGAGTAATGAAAACGAGTGAAAAAGGGGGGGATTGCAATTCAGAAATTGCAAGAAGATTCGAGTGAATAAAAAAAACCAGTACAACCAAACACGAAGGAATGAAAGAAAAATAAAGACAGACAAAAAGTCATATAAATGGATATCAACAAGAGAAAAATAATTATAGATTAGCAAGCTAAATCATAGAGATTTATCTGAGTATTTAAGAAGTGTAGTCACATGACAAGTCAAACTTCAAGGATCTTGAAGAGTCAAAGACACCCCAGTAGTTTTCTGCATCTGAACCAGAAGTAGATGGTTTCCAAGATTCATCGAAAGCTTCAAAAACGTAAGTGTTGACACCCCAACCTCTCATAGCACAGATACCATCTTGCCAGAAAGTCTTAGCATTAGCCAAAGAAGGTGTAGCACTTTCGTAGTTATCACCATCTGTTGGCCATCCGGTTTCACCAACCCAGAATTCAAGATCTGTTGAACCTTTTGTAGTTTGAATGGTTTGTAAAGCTTGCATGATATCATCAAAGAATGAATAAGAAGCATTACTAATAACTTGACCTTGCCAGTATGAGAAGGCGTTGGCGTAAAGAACATCAGCAGTTTCAACAACTGCGGAGTTAGCACCATCAACAAGGATTTCCCAAGAATCGACGGTACCAACAGAGACATCGGCATATGAGTTACCATCTTTATCTTCAATATCAGCCAACAAGTCTTTAACTTCAGTGATATAACTGGCCAATTCGGAAGCAGTCAAGTCACCTCTGTATAAAGCTTCAGAACCAACCAGGAAAGCCTTAATTGTTGATTTGCTGATCTTTGGTAAGTATGATTGCAAAGCAGCCTTTTCAGTTTCGAATTTGGTTGCTGGTGTTGGCCAGATACCTAATGAGATGGTGAAACCCTTATCTTCAGCAACAGGGCCTAATAGTTGTAAAGTTTCACAGTCTGAGGTTGCATAAGTCTTTAAAGTTGCAGCATAACCAGACAGAGCAGACAAATCAGATTCGTAATCGGAAGTGGTCTTACATGTACTTTCACCAGTTTGGACACCCAAATCGAAACCTAACAAACCTTGGGCGTTAGTCTTCAAGATTGAAGTTGCCAATGTGATCAATAAAGCGGAATATCTCATTATGAAGGAAGGGGATGAATGAGTAAACGAATGTGAATAGCTTATGAAGAGAGAGCAGGAAGAGAAAGGAAAGAGAGTGGGAGGATGAAAAATAAAGACACAAAGAAGATGTTTTAAAACAATACCAAGAAAGGGACAAAGCTCTCCAAAGCCTCCCTCCTCCAACCTCCCGCGCTGGTTCCAAACCGAATCACCTCACTGAGCGAAGAGCGAGGAAAACGGGAAAAGAAAACAAACAAAAATGCGAAAAAACAAAAACAAAAGAAAGACTCGGGCAACTCGCACAGGGCTCCCTAACCTTTGGGCTATTAATAGTACTTCCCAACCTCTCTCCAGCTATTTATAACCTCTGCACACTAGGTTTAGATTGAGTGACAATCAAAATACCAAGTTGCAACGATGGAATAGATGGAATATCTAACCAACCTCCTTCATTCTTCAAAGACCCCTTTTTCTCAGTAAAGCCCTGATGAAGAGCCAGAGCCAGAACCAGAACCAGGGTGGTTGTTCTGAGCATCTTATTGGTGTTAGTGGGATAAAGAGTGGAGAAGCGCAGAGGTCGAGATGGGAGTCTCGCCCCATACATCTGTGCACCTCGAGACTCATTCAAGGCAGTGTAAGATCCGCTCTCTCACGTGACTTGGATGGTGCTTTTTTATTTCATCTCTACACCATCACATCACAGCCTCGAAGCAGATTGGATTGAAGAGACGGACAGGACAATATCTTATAAACGGAGGATTTATGCTCCATTCTAGATTTCATATTATCAATCAGTTGTGGAGGTATCTTTCAATAACAACAACATTTGGGATAGAGTAGGGAGTAGAATTCAGAGGAGAGGAGAGGGGAAGTAGAAGAAGAAGAAGAAGAAGAAGAAGGGAAGAGTAGAAACTAATTAAGTCCATGGTACCAGGTGAAGCATTTGATTACTACTTTATAAAAATCTGGCTGAATTGATATTCTCATCCCAAATGACAGTATTTATATTGGACTCCTTTGAATTCGCATCTTTTTCTACAGCTGCCTGTTTTTTGCCGTCTGTAAGGAAATGGCTTAGGAATTATAAGCATTTTATATAAACATCGCACCCAATCGTTGTCTTTCAGAAACATTTCAAGGAATAGCTTCCACAGTTTTGTATTAACAGTTTTCAAAGGTTTTCGCCAATTCTACAAATATATAGTTTCCCGAATATTCTCATATCATATTAGAAGTGTTTCCACCAAATCCCACATATCCAATGTAACACAACATAATTATTCATGATACACCAAAGTACAACACCCTGTAAATCCAGAAAAATGAGACTTGCAACGTGCCCAGGCGCGGCGATAGCTTTTATAAAGAGAGAGACACCATCTCTTGAAAAAGGCCCACGTGAGCGTACAAAGCAGATTTACCAAAATTATAACGACTCGATTAGGAATGGTTATTGTTTCTAATTGGCCTCCTAATATCTTTGCAAGTGTGAATTGTGATGGGAATCCAACACCCTGTTAATTACGACGATCACTGATGAATTGTGTTGATGGAGGGGATAATTCCTATATCTAGCTGAAGAGATTGAGTGTATATATACAAGTAGTGATTGGTATTCATCAATCACTCCGATAAAGGTACAAGTGAATCATCACCATGTTTCAGGCACAACAATATGCCAAGGCCAAGTAATAGAGTTGGTTGCCACACATTAGATAGGTTCATCAGAAATAACCATTTTCAGCCATGTGCCTCCTTCAACTGTCGGATCTATCCTAGTGGTTAACCGAACCACGTCACCATCAGCAGCCAATAGAAAGAGGGTAAAGTGTAATATTCACTTGGGACTAACTATGGCACCACATGGCTCTCCTGATCTCTCCCTTGCCGAGTGCTTCACACACGCTTGCCAATGTTGCCAGAGTCCGAGAACAATGCCACGAACTGCGGCTCTGGTGCTCCAGGCTCTCCGCAGATGCACTTGTTCGTCTTTCCACTTCTTCTTCCTACTGCTGCCTGCTGCCATATCAATGGAGCCCTAGTGTTCTCTTCCCAGAGTTATACAACAGAGGTTGGGACCATACACATGCACCATACCCCAAGCCAATTGTTAATTTCAAGCAGGGAAATTTGAATCAATCACATATGGAGTGGAGTATATTACTCAATTTGGTGATTTGAGATCCTGCATCCCCCCATAAGCCTTTTCCCGAATACATTGGTTTATATCATTGCACAGAAAATATACCCAACTATATAAATACTCAGTTTATTATCCAAAATATACAAGATTCCAGTCCCATTGCTGCCTAAGTCTTTTTGTTGCTTCAACTATCGGATTTCTTATCAGCCAATAATCCTATACAGAATAACAATATGAAGTTCAGTTCAATCTTGAAGCTTTCCGCTTTATCAACTACTGCTTTAGCTGATGTTGTTGCAAGAACATACTCCAACTACGAACCAACATACACTGAAATTGTTGAAGAAGCTGCTACAGCTGAAACCCTTGAATGGACAAGCGATGTCAAAGGTGCGCTTTTTGACAGATTCTACGTCATTTGCTTAGAAAACACCGATTTCGACAAGGCTGCCGATGATGACAACATGATCTACTTAGCTTCTCAAGGTATCACGTTGACCAACTACTGGGCTTTAACCCATCCTTCTGAACCAAACTACATTGCCAGTGCTGGTGGTGATTACTTCTCTTTGGACGATGATAGATTCATCACAATGCCAAGTAATGTCTCAACCATTGTTGATTTGCTTGATGATGCTGGTATCTCATGGGCTGAATATCAAGAACATTTACCATTCAGTGGTTTCGAAGGTTTCAATTACTCTAACCAAGAAACATTTGCCAATGACTATGTCAGAAAGCACAATCCATTGGTTCTTTACGAATCCGTCACCAACAATGATACCAGATTATCATTGATCAAGAACTTCACTGCTTTCGATGATGATTTAAACAGTGAAGTCTTACCTCAATGGGCTTACATTACTCCAAACATGACCAACGATGGTCATGATTCTACCATCAAGGTTGCCGCTCAATGGTCTTATGATTTCATTGCTCCATTATTAAACAACTCTTACTTCATGGAAAACACTTTAGTCTTATTAACCTTTGATGAAAATGAAACTTATGGTGACAAGAACAAGGTTTTCTCAATCTTGTTAGGAGGTGTTATTCCAGATGATTTGAAGGGATCAGTTGATGATACTTTCTATGACCATTATTCTCAACTTTCTACAGTTGAAGCCAACTGGGATCTATACTCATTAGGTAGAAACGATGTCTCTGCTAATGTTTTCCAACTTGTTGCCGATGCTGCAGGTATCGAAAACAAGGATGTCGACACTACCGATATGTTAAACAACAACACTTATACCGGTTACTTATTAGATGACCAAATCGCATTACCTGCTCCAAATGTTTCTGCTACTAACATGAACGGTAAGGGTGTCTTACCATCCATCTCCAGTATTTGGGCCAGTGAATACGAATTACAAGTTTCTGCTGGTTACTTCACTTCAACCACTACTTTAGTCTCAGTCTCTGATGTCACCGATGCTGTCACCCTAGTTACTGCTACCAACTACAAATCTACTGCTGTTTACTCCACTGTCTCTGGTAGCTCTACTTCAGCCAAGGCTACATCTGGTAGTGCTACTGCTTCAAAGTCTGCTTCTGCTTCTGCTTCTTCATCTGTTTCATCTGCAGGTGTTGATTTTGTCTCAGTCTCTGGATTTTCAGTTGTTGCTGCCTTTGTTGCTAACTTTTTCTTCATGTAAACTCAGCTTCAGTGAAGTGATTTTATATGTGTTTCCAATTTTGTTTTCTCAACTGCTTTATTTTTTCTATTGCTGTTGAAATCCTTTTCTTCTACTGTTTTTATCTTTTCAAAATTAGATCCGCTTTCTTGTCTACCAGTGCCAATGAATATTCTGAGGGGTATTCTATGTAAAAGTAACACACAACTAGTAACAAAGTACCGACGGTGGCAGTGGATCCCGATATCAGGATTTAATTGGCGGTGATTCTTTATTTTTCAGAATCCGCGTTTTGCAGGTTTTTCAAAACGCAAGGAAAATTTTTAATTTTTTTTTTCTACACCCTTTATCAGATTACCATTGGAGATGGGTTCTTCCAGTTTAGAAAGGATACTTGAAGAAGACACTATATACAGGATACTTGAACATAATGACCGAGGAAGATTCAAAGATCAAAGATATAAAAAAGGAAAAAAAGGAAAAGAAGGAGAAGAAAGAAAAGAAGGAAAAGAAGGAGAAGAAAGAAAAGAAGGAAAAGAAAGAGAAGAAGGAAAAGAAAGAGAGTAAAGAAGACAAATCAGATGATGAATCAGTTAAGGTTACTGTTGATACTCAAGATATACCTTCATCGTCAACGCCTTCAATAGAAGAACCAAAATCTAAGAAATCTTCAAAAAATTCAACTGAGTTTGAAGAAATTGAAATCAAATTGGATGAAGATACCCCATTATCCAAAAAGGAACAAAGAGCACTTAAAAAAGGTAAGATCACTTTGGAAGAATTAAGAGAAAAGAAATCAACACCAATCATTGAAACCAAAACTGAAGAAACTAAAACAACTGAAGATGGTGAAACCGAAAAGAAAGTCGAACCAAAGTCTAAGAATGGTGTTTGGGTTGGTAACCTTTCCTTCGATACCACTGCTGACGATGTGATTCATTTCATGAAGGCTAAGACCACTGACAAGCCAGAATGGTCAGAAGAATTATCAGAGGATGATATTTGTATTATTAGAGAAAGAGATATTATCAGAGTTAACCTTCCGAAGAAAGGAACCAAGAACAAGGGTTTCGCATATGTTGATTTCAAGAGACCAAATCACGTTAAATGTGCAATCTCTTTATCCGAATTGGAACTTAACGGTAGAAAGCTTTTGATTAAAGATGCTCATTCATATGAAGGTAGACCAGAGAAGGTGCTATCGAAAAACCCACCTTCAAGAATTCTGTTCGTTGGTAACTTATCATTTGACACAACACAAGAACTTCTTGAAGAACATTTCAGACACTGTGGTGAAATCATCAAGATTAGAATGGCAACTTTTGAAGATAGTGGAAAATGTAAAGGTTTTGCATTTGTTGATTTTAGAGATGAAGAAGGTCCTACAAAGGCTTTACAAGACAAATCTTGTAAGAAACTCATTAATAGACCGCTTAGATTAGAGTTCGGTGAAGATAGATCTGCTAGAAAGGTGATTGCTAAGAGACCAGCCACAGAAGAAGGTGACGCTGAAGCTCAACCAATCAAAAAGCCAAGAGTTGAAGAAAGCGAAGAAAGCGGTCAAGGAAGAGAAAGAGCCAAGGGTTTCCAGGCCAAGCAAGACCGCTCTTCCTATAACAACAGAGGAAATGATAGACCTAGAAGAGATGACAACTATTCATCCAATCAAAGAGTCAAATCATCTATTGCCTTGAAAGGAGCTCAAAGACAAAGTGCAGCTATTGTTCCATCCACAGGTAAAAAGGTTAAGTTTTAAGTGAATTAACCCAGAACGAAACAAAACATCCCACACCGAATATTAGCATTTGATAGTTGTATATGCGCAATGTACTATAGTTAACTACAATATTTTTAAAGCCCTTAGTAGTTTATAATCCTACCAAAACACGGTAACACACACACACACACACACACACATAAAAAAAAAGAAGGAAATATATTATCTATAAGTTTAATTAGTCGTACCACATCTTGATCAATTCCTCTGAAACAGCAGAAGGAGTCAAGACACCCAAGTCAGAAATCAAAGCAGTGATATATTGATGTGGAGTGAAATCGATGTTTAATCCAGAGTTCAATCCTTTTGTGACATCTGTAGTAAACATTAAGGCATCGCTAGATGCCAGAGGTAAATCATCAGGAGCCAATGGGAACATTCTGACGAATTTATGGGACTCTGAAACAACGTACATAGGCTTGTTTGCATTCTTAGCAAGCACACCAATTTGATAAGAACCAACATGATTTATTATACCTCCACTTTCAGAAACACCTTCTGCACCCATGAAGACCTTGTCAATTTTATTTATCACATAACCAACTTGAGAATCATGTATTAGACAGACAGGAATTCCTAATTCTTTCAAAGCATTTGCCATCTTGATACCATTGTTATCGGATTCATCAGGAGTTGCCTCAGTTACAAAGACTCTGAATCTGATGAATTTGGATTTTGCATATGCTAATAGATTCAGCACAACTCTTGAATATGAATGAACTAAGACAATGTCATCATCTCTGACAAAATGAAAACCAATCTTGGCGATCATGTCTCTACTTTCCTTTGCTCTTTGTAAAAACAACTGACCATTCTCCACCAAATGCTTTCTACATGAATCCCAATCTGAATATAAATGTGTGTTTCTTAACACGAATCTGGTAAACAAATCACAACCTGCTGATAACGAGATGGCATTTGGAACTGATGTTTTTAATTGGTTTGTGGAATCTGATAGTAAGTTTATCAACTCCGATGAAGTTGAGGGTTGTTTGATTCTCAACATTGTAACCAATGCTTCGATTGCTGCCACCGGCATGGTGATTTCAGGATCGTTCTCTAGGAACTTCAAGTATGTCTTTGTGATATCAAAATCTAATTCTGCACATGTAAATCGAATGAAGAAAACAGATGTTAGTGATCGGAGCTTATAGGATTTTTGAGTGTAATAAACTGTTCATGATACATACCCAGTGACATTATTGAACAATTTTCGAAACTCTATTATCTCAGGGGACTGTAGTATAGATATCTGTCAAGTAAAACTAACAAAATCACTTCATCCAGTGACGGTGAAAGTGACTGATGAGTTTGTACTCATCAAATTTTTTTTCTCCTCGAAATGTTTTTCCACAGAAAGAGCCTGAAAAAGAGTGTGTCGGAGAGGTGATGAGCCAGACATCAAAACTCAACATCCTTGAATTGAGCCCCACTTTAAACATCTTACTCATTATATAACGATCATGTTCATTAGAAGAGCATTGGTTGGAGATGCCATACCCAGACTGTGGCGGAGAAACTTCCACCTGTCCAGTGTGGTATCAGCTTCTGCAGAGGACCTATCAAACACAAAAATGGATAAGATAAGAAATATTGGAATAATAGCCCATATCGATGCTGGTAAGACAACCACCACCGAGAGAATGTTGTTTTATAGTGGAATAACGAATAGGATCGGGAATGTTGATGAAGGGGATACCGTCACTGATTATCTAACACAAGAAAAAGATAGAGGTATTACAATTCAAAGTGCTGCCGTTACCATTCCATGGAATGGCCATAAGATTAATGTGATAGACACACCAGGACATGCTGATTTCACATTTGAAGTTATAAGATCCTTGAGAGTGTTGGATGGTGGTGTCACGATATTGGATGCTGTTGCTGGTGTGGAAGCGCAGACCGAGAAAGTTTGGAAACAGGCAAAGGATTTGAACATTCCTATAATTGGATACGTTAACAAAATGGATAGAGAAGGTGCTGGTTTTGGTAGAACAGTCAAAGAGATTGTTGCTAGACTTGGAACTAGGGTGATTCTAGTTAATGTTCCTTATTTTGTTGAAGATCCCGAGACAAACCGTATGATGTTTCAAGGTGTTATTGATGTTATAGACAAGAAGTTACTCGTTTGGAGCAATGACCATGGAGATAATGAAGATGGTAGGAAAGTTCAAGTTATAGACATTAGCGATCCAGAAAAAACGCCTGATCTGTTCCAAGAATGCTCTAATTGTAGAGCAGCTGCTATTGAACAACTTGGAGAATTCGATGAAGAGATGATTGATTTGTTTTTTGAAACAGAAGATTACATGGCAGTTCCTGCTGATAGCATCAAGAAGATCCTTCGTAAAGCTACAATAGAAGGCTTTGCCACTCCAATATTATGTGGATCAAGCTTCAAAAACATTGGAGTTCAGCCATTATTAGATGCTGTTAATAACTATCTACCTTCACCACTGAATATGCAAGTGCCTGAAATCTCATGCTCTTCCTTATCATCAACTCCAAAATCCAAAGGAAACAAGAAGAACAAGATGGCTTTTGAAACTACGAACTTGCCAGTTGTAATCGATCCTGTTTTGGGATGTGTTGTCAACAAGAACACTAAATTGACAACAGCATTGGCTTTCAAAGTGATCTCGCATCCAAACAGAGGTATCATGGTTTTTGTTAGAGTTTATAGTGGTAAGCTTCAACCGGGAGCCACTGTTCTTAACTCTAGAACAGGAGAAAAGATAAGAATTGGGAAACTATTGTTGATGCATGCCAATGTCCCTGAAGAGGTGCCATTCTTGACAGCAGGTAATATTGGTGTTATTACAGGGTGTGATACAATAACTACTGGTGATACGTTAGTTGGACATTCGATCAGCAAATCCATATCCAATCTTTCTCAAAGAGAATCATCAGCGAAATTGTTACCTATTGAAATTCCTCCTCCTGTTTTCTCAGTTACAATTGAACCAACTACCGTTGCTGATAAAAGAAGTTTGGATGCTGCTTTGGAAACATTGATCAGAGAAGATCCAAGTTTGAAGTTGAGTTACGATGAAGAAAATGATCAGACCATTCTTTCCGGTATGGGAGAACTTCATTTGGAAATCACAAAGGATAGATTGGTTACTGATATGAAGGTCAAAGCTGACATTGGTGATATCAGAGTCACTTATAAAGAGACTATAACCAGACCAACTGCTGATTTTGAAATGTCTGTTGGAACAAATGAAAAAGATACCTGTGTTGTTTCTTTATCTTTAGATTCCTTTGAAGGTCAATTGAAAGATTCTGAATACATCAACGAGGATAACGCGATTGTTCTGCAACAGGATAATAACATTGTGATCTTTGATGAAAACGCCAATCCTGAAAATGTCCAAAGAGGTTTAACTTTGGAAGAATGGCCTTTGAGGATCTCATACGAAGCTCTGGTTTCATCGATCATCTCGGGAATCACAGGTTCTTTACAAGTTGGTGGCCGGATAGCTAGGTTGCCATTACATTCGATGGTGATACGGGTGAAAAGATGGGAGTTCCCAACTGAATTGAGCAATGTGGCAAATTTGCTTCAGGCTAGTAGATTAGCAGTCAATTCAGCATTGAACTCCATTTCGGAAAACGATTCAACGATAATGGAACCGGTGATGAATGTTTCCGTATTCGTGAACGATGAAGACATGGGTGCTGTGACACAAGACTTGATGAACGCAAGAGAGGCTAGAATCAGCAGTATTGATGAAGGAACAGGCTCCAATAACAGTGAGCATCTAATGTGGGCGAAGGAACAATCTGAAAAGACGTATGTTCCACATGATCCAACTCTACATTACATCAAATTAGGCCAGTCGGTCGGCAAGAAAGTGATCTCTGCCGAGGCCCCATTGAAAGAGATGGTGGGATACCTACCAAAGATCAGATCTCTCACGCAAGGAAGAGGTATCTATGACATGGAGTACCATGGAATGCAGAGAACCACAAGGGACCGTATGAAACAGATCTTGGACTCGGTCTGAGCTGAACGCAGATTGAGATTTGGGCCGCGCACGCAGACACGAAAAGAGCGACTCAGAATTTGGCGAGTTTGCCATTTTCGTGATTTGGGGTTTTCCTGTACTTGTATATATCTCTCTCAAAGAGACCCCGTTTTGTATGTACATAGCCATAACTTGATAAATACTGTATCATATCACAAAAAATTCCAATGAGTTCGTTTAACAATTTTGGAGGAGGCTTCAACGATCAAACCGGTTACGGGAACTACAACAACAACAACAATGGCTCATCAGCAGGAGGATTCACTGATGGCCAGACAAACTCCCAGCAACAAAGACACACTGCCACACAGACGATTACACCAGTTACTATCAAGTCGATAAATGCATCCAGTCAACCAGCTCAGGATTCATCGTTCGAGTTCCAAGGGATTGAATTGTTTTATGTCTCATTTATCGGTGTGATCAGAGAAATCGACACATCCAATGCTTCGTCAACCATTTACAAAGTTGAAGATGGTACCGATGCAATCTCATTCAGACAATGGAATGAAGAGAGTAGTAATAATCAAAATGGTGACGATAACGACGGCGGTGATGGCCATGGAAATGGTCAAAGTTTCAATATTGGCGAGTACATTAAAGTTGTTGCAACTTTGAGAGAGTTCAATTCAAGAAAGCAGTTGCAGACTCAGTCCGTGCACAAGATCAAGGACTTCAATGAAGTGCCATACCATTTCTTGAACGCTATCAAAGTGTACGTCGATAGCAAGGGCCATGGTAATGGTAATGGTAACTTAGGATCCAGCGGTGATGGATTGTTTGTGGCAAACGATGATGATAACAGTCAGAATAATACAAATGCAAGTAATTTACCACTCACTGAAAAGATTTGGAATTTCATCAGTGCGAATTCGAGATCGTTGCCAGAAGGTGTTCCTGTGCAGTTGATATCGCAAGAGCTTAATATATCCATCGATAAAGCACAAGAGAATCTTGGGTTTTTGGCCGATGAAGGTAGAATTTATGCTTCTAATGACGATGATTTGTTCTTGACGGTTTGAGAAACTGGTGTGTTTTTTTAGTGTTGTTGTTTAATTTAGCTTCCTTTCTTTTTCGATTATGCTTTGTAGTTTAACGATGTACTTTCTTTCTATGTATCTTTGAATTAAAAATACAGTGAGAGAAACCACCCTCGGCGCCATAGAATATCAGCGATATGGAAAATGCATTTGGTTCGAAAAATAATGTAAAAGAGGAGTCGAGTGATTTGAGTACGAATGGTAGTAGAAGTTAGTAGACGGTGAGTTATGTTTGGGTAAACCTGAGATCGAAATATGGACAACAGGAAAGCACCAGCCACCCATTTCCTCCAACGAGATCGTATTATAACTAGTGTAAATATACATAACCAAACTTAAGAAAACCAACAAAAAACACTACAGTGCTCCACTCCAAGAGCCAAAAAACATTACAGTCGTATAATAGCCAAGGGTATCGCTAGACAGGGAACAGAGACTCAATAACATGTGTTGACTTAGCAGCAAAGAACGACCCCCACAATTCATCATTAGAAATAATCTCACCATCGTTCTTATCCACCATCCCATCCAAATTCTTCGACAACTCAGTAACGTCTAACGTATCATCATCTTCAACCCCCATCATCACCTCGTTTTCACCTTCGATCTTAACTTCCGATGAAGAAGAAGCAGCAGATGAAGACGTAGACGTAGATGAAGATGACAATGACAACGATGATGTCTCGGTTTTCACCGGCGACAATGACGAAGGTTGCACAACTTTGTTGCTTGTAACCACCTCGTTTTTTTGCTTTAGCAAAGCAAGTCGTTTTTTAGTCGACATATAAGCAATTGACTCCTCCACTGAATTCTCAATCACAAAATTCCAAACCGTTGTCTTTTTCGTCTGTCCGATTCTATGGATTCTGCTGATTGCTTGAAGTTCAAGTGGTAAGTTGACTAGTGGTTCACACAGAAACACGTGCGATGCATTAGTTAGTGTTAGTCCTTCTGCTTGTGCCTTTGCGTTTAGCAAGAAGCATGTTATTGTTGGGTCATGTTTGAAGAGTTCGATTTCGGTGCTTTCTCGTAATGAGCGGGAATTAAAGTTTGAGTTTCTTTTCAATGTTGATGATCTTTTTGATCTTGTTTCTGATGTTGGGAAGTTTACAAATGATAGGAATTCAATTTTGTTTTGTTTTAATGTTTTTGATAACATTCTTAAAAATTCAGGCCATTGTGAAAAGATCAAAATTTGAACGTTTGATTCAGTTGATTTCAAATAAAGGATTTGTCTTGTTATCATATCCAATTTTGAACCAAAACTTTGAGTTAGATTAATTTTCATAATGCTGGTTAATATATTATCATCAATTGATTTATAAACTTTGAATAAATCCTTCTCCATATTCTTATTGTTTTTCATCCTGTTGATATCATCAGATGTTAAATTATCTTTATCATCACCAATACCATCATCATCTGGATTTGAAGAATCATTGATCAAACCACCATGCAATTCTTTCTTCGTGAAAGTGAACGAATAAATATCAGACTTGGTCAAGGATTTCTTACAAACGGGACAGGTATAACTAGTCTTAAACCAATGCGATAAACATTCCCTGCAGTATCTATGGCCGCAGGATGTCAAACTACCAATGGTGATTGATGATTGACAAATAATACACAGTTTATCCTCCTCGATAACAGGTTTTGAATCTGAACCCATGCTCATGCCTGTACCCGTGCTCGTGCTCGTGGTGGTATCATCATTAGCCATCAACGATTTCAAATATGAAACACGAACAGTACCAAGTTTAACTTTAACCTGCAACTCATTCAATTCAATTTCCAAACTTTTCAAATCTGAACGTGCAACGTCACAAGGCAACAACAACGAATCATCAAGGTTATTCTTATTCAGTTTGCTCGGGATATAATTCGTCAATGCGTCAGACTTGATCTGTAATGCTTTATAATACGAGATCTTCGAATTGAACGTATCGTTTAACAATTCGAATAACTTGGAACGTAAACCTGTTATGTTTTTCCTTTGATAATCGTACTCTTTTTTGATCAGATTCGGCAACGAGTTTAAATACTGATTAGTGGTACGATACCCACGATCATCATCATCATCATCATCATCATCATCATCATCGTAGTTTCGGAAATCTGATGATAAACTAGTTGACTCGACCCATATATTTTTCAAGCTATATTTCGAATTGAATTTCCCATCCGGCATGAACTTTCTTCTGATCTTATCCAATCTCAAATGCAATTCATAGTTAGTTGGCTGTGTTCCATCAACCAGTAATTCCGAAACAGATTTGGTTCTTCCCTTTGTTGTCTTGTTATTCAAAATTGGTGTATTTTCAACTGACATTATTGAATTTTGTCTGTCTTCCAAGATCGATTGTAATTCAACCAAATACGTATGTGATAGTTCCTGATTGACTAATGATGATCCGTACTCTTCACCAGTGTTGTTGTTATCGTCACTGTTATACCTTGCCACTGGTTCTCTGAGCAATTCAATCAATTTCGAAATCCAATAGTTGATGATGTGGGATTGGGAGTTCAATTGGTAGATTGTATTGCATACCCTTTCCAAGTATATTAGAGTTGGTGTATCTGTATTCAATTTCAAGTTCAGGATATCACGACTTAGGTAACTAATTGGGACAACTTCAAATATTTCGAAATCATTCGGAACATCACCATCGTTTAAAATTTCATCAAGTTTGTTAAAATCACCCAATTCTTGTTCAACTATTGTTTTCTTTGAATGTAATTTATTCTTCAAGTTGTATGATTTAAAACTGTTGTATTTATCATTCATCTTGATTGTACAATTTTGAATCTTTAATAATGGTTCATCTAATATTGACATCAACAGTTCATCTGCTTTTTTATAGTATTTATTTTCAAGTTCATAATGTGATTTTTCAATTTCATTTAATAATTCAACATCAACTTCAATTTTCTCCTCATTATCCTCCTGTTGCACCAATTCCAACTCTTCAAAAGTTACCGGCATCGGTCTCATTGGTCTGTATTGTTGAAAATGAGAGGATGCTAATAGGAAATAAGTCTGATGAAGTAGTTCTAACCAAGATCTAATCTTAGATTGGTTGGATGATAATAATGTTATCATGTTGTTGGTGTTATTGTTGGTATTGCTTAACAACTCATCATTATCTTGCAATTTCAAATACTCAATCTTTGATTCGATTTCAGGAACCATTTTTTCAAAAACATGCATCGAATTGATCGGATCTCTTAAAAACTCAAATATTTTACCCTTTTTCAAAAGCAAGGAATAATAAAGACGATCATCGGATATCACATCATCATATGCTTTTTTCAAAACACCACCCAACACATCATCCAAAGTTCCAATAAACAAACCATTTCCATTATTTCCATTGCCATTATTATCCGCATCTGAATCATTACCGTGTATTCTTTTTCTGGATTGAGTTTGTCCAAGTTGAGCATGTGAGCAAATCTTACGAAGTCGAGATAACCAGTGACGCATCTGCTGATACACTCCTGAAGGATCGAAATCATCCAATGTTGGATCCCCGAATTCATTCAATCCCACTTGAGAAAGAAATATTTGGAAAAGATGATCATAGTTATCACGTTCAACTGTGGTGAATGGCATCCTTAACATCATTCTTGTTTGTTGAGGAAGCTTGATTTGTTTTGAAACCATTTTTTTCGTATGTCGAAGACAAATTGATTGAAACAGACGAATGAACATTGAGTTGTTTGATGCTTGTGATGATGATAGGATTGATCTCCATGGTGAATCCAATGATTTACCTTGGAAATCTAATGGATTATATCTTAAGAAACATAGTAGGGAATGAAGATCATTCAAGTCATTTTTAATTAGGGTACCGGATACACCCCACGAATGAACTCTTGGAATAAGTCTTGCAAACTGTGCAGCATTGGAAGTCATGTTGTTGGTCATTTGCACTTCATCCAAGATAACTCTCCAAAATTCCAACAACATTAAAGGAGACGAATAATCTATTCTTTCATATGAGTTATCATCCATATAATCAACTTCATCATTTTCATCAATTTCATCATCATTCCAAATTTTTTCAATATAAGAATTTGAAAGTTTTAATCTTTTAGAACAATGTCTCTTTGGTCTTGAAGTTGGTTTGAAAAAAGCTCTATGCAATTCTCTTGAAACTGTTTGATATGAAACCAAAACTATATCATATTCAGATAATCTCTTGGCCATTTGAGAAGGAGTTAAAAACTGACCAAATGATTCAGCTTCCTTTTCATAATTCATTATTCCTTCATAGATCATAACTTTTAGATAACATGATGAGTTTTCATCGATTTCTTGTTTCCATTGGCCAATGATTGTTTGTGGGCAAATAATCAAGGTTGTCTTTGATTCTGATAAGATTCTATCATTTGAAAAAGTATTTGTTTTGGTTTCATTAAAAGGTTTATATGATTTTCTAGGATGAATGGAGATTAATGAGACAACTTCAACAGTTTTACCAAGACCCATTTCTTCGGATAAGAGTGCCCTTGCTGGAGGAGGAGTTAGAGGAGGGGATGTGGAGTTGGAGTTGGTGGTATTTGAGAATTGGGATAAATAAGTTATTGCAAATTTTGTTGAACAGATGTTACCAGTGAATGAATTATACCATATATCCAAGCCAGATTTAATGATTTTCAATCTTGACCAACCAAATGATAATTTATCCAAACAGATAGCAATTGAGTCATGTAATTATTCAGATGATGATGGGTTAAAGAATGGTATTTCCTTTAAAGAGTTAGTTGTCGAGTCAAATGAAACATTTTCATGTTTTAACATCCAATTTAGTGTCTGGCTTTGAAATCCCAATAGAGTCTTATTCAAGTTTGGTAGAGTTAAATTTGGATGATCTTCATCATAGTATTGATTTTGAGTGTTTTGTGTAATTAAGGAATAAAACCAAGGGATACTTGGTTGTATTGAAGAGTTGTTGAATTCTGTATTTGATATTTGATATGATGTTAAATTTGATTCAAATATATAATTTGCTAATTCTTTTAAAAGTCTTGTCAAGTCCAATGGATTGAAGCTGAGTATTGATTGTGTAATGGATATGGAATATGATATATTGAAGTAAAATTGATGTGTCTTATTTAGAGGATTCAAGACAATTTTGAAAGAGTTAATGGTTGGTTTATTCAAGTGTAACTGATTGTGATTATACTTTGAGTATTTTCTTTGGAAAAAAGTTACTTGACAGTTTATAAAAGGTAAGAATTCTGAACTTATTATCAATTTAAATAATAGGTTTTTTTTCCCTTTATTTTTTTCAGTTATTGTATAGATTTCCAGTAAGCCATTTGAGATTTTCAAGTCAATGTTGATTGGATTTATGAAAGTGTATGAGTGTGATTCATTGAGAATTGATGTTAGTTTAGCGTAAGCGAAATCATCAAAGATTTGCTTAGTTGATGAGATGAATTTGGTATTAACAAGACTGATTGTGGCATCAGAGGTGGTGGTGGTAGTGGTAGCATTACCAGTGGGTTTTAGAGATGGTTTGAGGTTGATGTTTGATAGGGAGATCAGATTGATCAAGTTAGTGTAATCTATGGATTGAAGGTCGAGATAGGAATCGATTTCATTGCAGGACATGGTTGAGTTTTGAGAAGGAATTTTATAGTCATTTGAAAGTGTGAATAATAGTTTTCAATTCAAAGTTATTCCCGTTCCCATAGAGAATATTCATTATATGAGCTCGAACAATGAGAGAAGTGGAAGTGATACAATGTGGAATAGAAAGAATAGATTTGAAAAGTGAGTGTGCCAATTGAGCCGGGCACTACTTTCAAGAGGTGATGTCAACTTTACTTTGACACAATTTGGGTTTTGGGTCTTTCTCTAACTTTCTCCCACACAACAACCACTTTGCTCTTTCTTACAAACCAGATTATTGTAATCAGTATAAAGTATTATCAATTGTTGAATATACAAAGTGGAGCTTACAATTTGAATGTTGTGCAATCTTTGAAAAATAGCAGATAGCAAATAGCAAACAATAAACATAGCAATCAGTGTTTTAAGTATAGAAAAGATCACCTTATCAAGACATCATACTACATTATAATACAATACAATACAATATACTATAAGCATATCAGTTTAGAGAGATATATGGTATATATACAATATAGATTGATAGCATATAGAAATAGAATATACAGATAGGATAGAAATAGAATAGAATATAACAGCATACTAGATATTAATAATCAATTAAAAGATGAAGTTTGTACGTATTGCATTTTATTCATTTTATCCAACGCGCAATTGAAAGTGAATTTGAAAGTGAGACTGAGCAACCAATTTATTTTATTTGATTTCAATTAATTTCAATTGAGAAAGATCAGTGCGTCTTCTGAGCGGGGAGTTTAGTTTAGTTCGCTAAAACTGCTTATTCTGATCCCATATTTCCCCATATTATATTATATTCACAACTCAGACACATCCATTATATGCCATCCATCCATCCATAGTCTACCCGATAGACACAGACAGAGATAGAGACTCCTGCTTACCCACTTGATCAACATTACTCACTCTAAATTGCCCGTTTCAACAACCTTATTCCCCCCCCCCCCTATTCATCTACTAACTCTCCTTCACCATGAGCTTGGTCACGGACTTCCAGGATATAAAACATTTCATCAGACATGGTAAACAGGCTGGCATAAGAAACAATGATGACACTGCCTATCAACAACAACAACAGCAACAGCAACAACAACAACAACAACAGGCCCAAGCGGATTTCGATGTTGAGATGATTGATGCCATTCCACTTGATTTCGGCATCAACAACTACAACAACAAAATCAACACCACAACAACACATAAGAGGCATCAAAAAATAGATGTCTATTCAAAACTGGCTACAGATTTGGTTAATGAAGAAAATGAAAAGAAAAAAAAACAATTGCAAAAAGCTGAAATTGAACGATATAAGATTCAAGATAAAATTGGTGAAGGTGCTTTTTCAACTGTTTATCGTGCTTTGGATATTCAAACTAATCAAACAGTGGCTATTAAAATGATCACTAAATTCCAAATGGATAAAAATCAACAAAATTCAGTCTTGAAAGAAGTTACAATAATGAGACAATTGAATCATCCAAATATAGTTAAACTATTAAATTTCATTGAAACTGAAGAATATTATTATATAGTTCAAGAAATCGTCTCTGGAGGTGAAATCTTTAATGAAATTGTCAGATTCACTTATTTTAGTGAAGATCTATCAAGACATGTGATTGTTCAAGTTGCTGAATCTTTAAAATATTTACATGAAGTTGTTGGTGTTGTTCATAGAGATTTAAAACCTGAAAATATCTTTTTCTTTCCAATTTCAATAACTCCTTCCAAAATTAAAAAATTCCGTAAGAGTGATGATCCTTATAATAAATTGGATGAAGGTGAATTTGTTTTAAATGTTGGTGGTGGTGGAATTGGTACTGTTAAATTGGGTGATTTTGGTTTATCTAAACAATTGGTTTCCGATGGTAATTCATTAAAAACACCTTGTGGTACAATTGGTTATACTGCTCCTGAAATTGTTAAAGATATGAAATATTCAAAAGAAGTTGATATGTGGGCTTTAGGTTGTGTATTATATATCCTACTTTGTGGGTTTCCTCCATTTTTTGATGATAAAGTTGAAGTTTTAACTAGAAAAGTTGCAATTGGTCAATTTGATTTCTTATCTCCTTGGTGGGATGATATTAGTGATGGTGCTAAAAATTGTGTTTCTAGATTGTTGACAGTTAATCCAATGGAAAGATACACAATTAATGATTTCATGAAGGATCCTTGGATTACCGAATTTTTAATCAAATCAGGAATGGCAAAGGATTTCCAACAACAACAACAAGAATTATTATCACAACAAAAACCTCATTCAAGTCGTTCTTCAGTTTACTCCAATTTACAATCTTCTTCAAGTCAACAATCTTCAGCTGATTCAATTAAACTCAGTGCTATACCTGCACATCTAAGACAAAAGAAGGCTCTGTATTCACCTGCTGCAATTGCAATGAAAGAAGCATTCGATATATCTGCCGCTGTACATAGAATGGGTGAAGAAGCAGCATTATTACAATATCAACAAAATCGTGCAAATAACAAGAACAAATTGGGATCATTAAATGAAGAAGAAGAAAGTTTGGCATTGGAGTATAGTGATTTACAAATCAATCCAACCAACAACAAGAAATTGTTTGAGACTGAGAATAGTAATGGGGTTGTTATTGATGATGAATCTATCTTTTCAGAAAGTAATGATTTCAAAATCCCATTTAGTTCTTCTTCAACTTCTAATAAAAGTGATTCTGCTAAACCTTTTGAACTGCATTTGACTGGTGCTACTATATTATCCAGAAGAAACAAGAAGAAACCAATTTTGGCTTGATTGGTTGGTTGAATTATGGTGCTTACTCTCTTTTTTTTTTGGTTTTGCTTTTGTATCTTGTATATTTGTGTTGGCTGGTTTTCAATTCGAAATTTTATCACGTTGCTTGGTTGATTGGAACTTATAAACTCACACCCGCTTTTCCCCCTGTTTTATCTTTTTATTTCACCATTTCACCATTTCATTACTACATTGTTTGTATATTTGGATATTTTGATACCTTTATATCTATACGTTTTTACACTCTCAAATTTTTCAAACTTTATAATTTTACATTTTTCACATCATTTATTTTTATTTTGTTATTTCGGGGTCTCTTTTTTATTTTTATTTTTATTTTTATTTTTAATGATTAATTATTCTAGTTTAACAAAAGCCTTCACTCTAATTTCCTATCTAACTAAACCAATCCACGTTGAATCTTCAATTCATCATCGTAATCATGAACAGGAGGGATATTGAAAGCTCTATAAAAGAAAGAATCACCAGCTTTAGAAATCCTAGCCACATCCTCATCTGAAATATCAAACTTCAAAACATCCTGAATAGCATCCAATCTATCCTCATTACCAGTGGTAGTAATAGTAACGATCCCTTGCTTATGAACCCACTTCAACAAGATTTGACTGGTTGACTTGCCATACTTAACAGCCAACTCTTCAACAACCTGATCAACTGGACCACCAGGTGATCTAGACAACGAAGCCAATGGAGCATATGCTTCAATCAATATCCCATTCTCTTTACAATACTCAACAATACCAACTGTTTGATTTTGCAAATACGGATGAAATTCAATCTGATTAACAGCAGGTTTAATCTTTGCGAATTTTGCAATCTCTTTCAATCTTTTAACTGAATGGTTAGAAACACCAATATTACGAACTTTCCCCTCATCCACTAACAACTCCATCTCACGCCATGCTTGTTCAACGGTATACCTTTCATTCAAGTACTCGGTATGGAACAAAAACAAATCGATATAATCAACACCTAAGAATTCCAATCCTTCAACAACTGAAGCATACGGACCACGGGGCAACCCGTCTTTGCCAATTGCACGAGGCTGATACTTGTCCGTTATCCAGAGCGAGTCACGGGATACACCTGAACGACGCACTGCTTCACCAATGTCTTTACGTGTGGTGTATGTTTCAGCGGTATCAAGATGGATGAAACCATGTTTGATAGCATTCAAAATGGCTTGGATTAGGTCTTCGTCAAGTTTATCATGTGAGTTGTCTGGTCCGCCGTGTTCTTGTTTCTTTTTCTTTTGCCATTGTGTTCCTGATCCGAAACCTAGGATTGGAATTTGGGTTTTTGTTGATGGGATTGTAAAGTGTGTTGTTGTGTTTGTCATGTTGATGTTGGGGGGTTAGACTGCGACAAGTGAGACAATAATAACGATAACTGTAGTCTCTGTTGATGAGCCAAGTTGAAGATACAAGTAGTGGTGTTCAAGCAGGACAAGACAAAGCAGCAGGACAGTAAGACAACCACACCCACCACATTCACAACCACACCCACCACAGTTGCAACAAGTTCCAGAGTGGATATCAACAAAGTCCGAGAACTGTGGCGGATCTGAGCCGAATCGGCAGAAGCGGAGATTTGACGGGGGTTGGAGTTTGGTGGAGAGCTGGTGGAGGAGAAGATATCACGTGTCACGTGGTCTGGTGTACGGGTTGTGGTGATGGATTAGGAAGAGACAACACACATTGATTGAGAGATTGAAATCAATATTTTGAGTTGGGCTTGGGCTTGGGATTGGGATTGGCATATGGTGTTGCCTTGGACAGTTTGCAATTGAATAACTTTAGTTTTACAATATGGTTGAAGTTGATAATTCAAATAACCTAGAGATCCTAAAAGATAGAATCTGGATCGATGGCTGTTTTGATTTTGCACATCATGGTCATGCCGGAGCCATGCTGCAAGCCAGACAACACGGTAATGAACTATACGTTGGTGTCCATTCCGATGAAGAAATCTTACTCAACAAAGGACCCGTTGTGATGAAACTCAATGAAAGATTAGCTGCAGTTGACGGTTGCAGATGGTGTACCCAATCAATACCCAGTGCTCCGTACGTTACCGATCCTAAAGTTATGGATCATTATAGATGTCATTATGTTGTTCATGGTGATGATATCACAACTGATGCTAATGGTGAAGATTGCTACAAAGTTATGAAGGATCTAGGTAGGTTCATAGTTGTTAAGAGAACGCCTAATATTTCAACCACTGATTTGGTCGGTAGGATGTTATTGTACACAAAAGATCATCATATAGAATCAATAACCTCAAAAGATTGGAATTCCAAAATGACTGAATCTTCCAGTAATAAGATTCATCCGATCTTAACCAAAGATTCAATCTCAAAATATAAAGCATATGCAACTTGTCAAGATGGTTTGAACCCCGGTGTTGCTGTTTTCGTGTATACCAAAGATGACAAGAAAATCTACGACCTAATCGAACCAGATTTAAAACTATGGACTGAAAATAAGAAAATTTACTACATTGATGGAGGATTCGATCTTTTCAACCCTGGTCATATCACTGCATTGAAAGTTTTAAGATCAAAAGCAGATTTGGAAGATGCACTGGTGTTGGTGGGAATCAACGATGATCGTGACGTTAACCAGAACAAAGAACTCAACTATCCAATAATGAACATCTTTGAAAGATCACTATGTGTATTGCAAAGCAAGTATATCGATGGTATTGTCCTGGGTGCACCATATTCGCCAACCAAAGAATTTATCGATCTATTCAAGACTAATCCAATAGTGAAAGTGTTCCATGGCCCAACACCTGAAGATAATGATCCATACCATGAGATCAAGAAGCTTGGGCTGTTTGAAGAGTTGGGGCGTCATGAGTTTGATGATATTACAACTAAGGATATTGTTGATAGGGTTTTGATAAATAGAGAAGCTTATGAAGAAAGACAAAGAAGAAAAGGTTGGAAAGCTGAAGTTGAAAAGAAAATCAAAGATGGTGAATCAAGTGCTTGATTTTGTATATGTATAGAAATCAACTTAAATAAACATGGCTTAGTCAATGGATAGAGTGTAGATGGGGGGAATATGATAAATCAAGGCTGTGCGTATTTTTTCAGCTTCTGAGGCTGTGTATTATCGCTTTGTAATTTTTCAGTTTTTCCTAATAACGAGTTTGTGTCGTCTTTTATTAATTTTCTAAAGTGGAGGAACCAGACATACATAGGTGTATACACATAAGTTCAATCGGATTACAATGGGTGGCAAAAGATCATTTAAATCTGGCTCTGGATCAAAATCTAAAAAATTCAAGACTGGATCAATCGTTGAACCAGGTCAAGTTGGAATCTACGCATCTTGCAACAGACATAAAGAAGGACCAGCTGGTAAAGAACTGAAGATATTACTGAATGAGAAATTGGAAGAGTTTTATCATGATGAACTGATAGCATTGAAGAAAGAAGAAGAAGGCGGGGAAGAAGATGGCGAGAAAGGTGAGGAGAAAGAGCTATCTATTGAAGAATCAATCAAACTGGAAATTCAACAGCTTAAAGCTGGTAATAAGGATAACAAACAGAAGGATATCGTGAAGGAGTTGATGTTGGGTGCTGAATCATTAACTTTTTTCAAAACAAGAAAGCCAATCATACCAAGTGAATTCGTTATCAGATTATGCAATGAGTTATACGATACGAAATTGAAAACATCAAGATTCATTCAAAAGTTAACACCAATTGATCAATCGTGCAGTGCATCGGAGAGTGAATTCATCAAGATGGCTGAAAGTATATTCAAGGGGCAATTTGAAAATAATGAATCGTATTCGATTAATTTAATAAAGAGAAATTTTTCAGTTATTGAAAGGGATGAGTTTACAAAGATTATATCGGATTTGTTACCTGAGAGTAAATTGATATACAGAAAGGCTGATAAATTGATCAACATTTATTGTTTCAAGAATAGTATAGGTATGAGTCTTGTTGATTTTGAAACTTATGAAAGATTATCCAAGTTTAACATCCAACAGATATATGATAAGGCTAATGGATTGATAAAAGAGACCCCTGAAATTGTTCAAAAACCTGATGCAAAAGAAGAAGAACAGGAGTTGTTGATAGATGAGAAAGAAACTACAGAAATAGTTGATGAGAAAGTTGAACAGGAGGTGGTTGTTGAAGACAATGAATGAGTAATTGAGGATTAAATAGTAGTCTTTATAAGTAATACAATTTTCGTTAATAAACCCTTAAGCGAATCCCGCATAAACGTAGTGCGCGCAAACCCAAACTGCTGTCCATGTGAGTTATGCAGAAATGTCAAATTTTTTCCTCACTTTTCTCGTTGTTTAAATAAACTCAACTTTTTCGTCTTTTTAGTTGCCAAATTTTCTTTCCCTTCTTCTGTGGTTAGCTTACTTTACAATGATATACATTCTATAACAATATACAAGGATACTATCATCATAAGATCAGTGGATGATTCATATTCTCATTTTGATTAAGGATTAATCAGCTTGGGTATTTGAATGATTTCCTGTCCCGTCCTTTTCAATATCATCATCCCATCATGAAATATCAATTTTGTTCATTGATTGCAGTGATTATTTGCATTTAAACCAATTGTTCCAACTGAATAATGTTTATTTATATGTTGACAATCGCACCTATCGTTAAGTTTCAGCCTTGTATGAGCTTCTTGAACAAGATTGATATATATCATGATTGGATGATTATATAAAATTGAAAAATTGAATTGTTTTAAAGTCAAGGTATGTCTTCATTTTAATTTTTAAAGTTTAATCCATCCAATCTTCTTCTTTTCCTTTTTTTCTTTTCAACTAAATGATGACCTATTCCGACCGGGCGGACATAATATTACCGTTTTATCACTATTAAGTTAGTAGTCGCATCTTCTGTGTACAAATTTTGAAGGTGTTGATAAGATGGGAATTGATGACAGGTCGTAGATAACTGATTCTTTTTACTTTTTTTTAAGTGTTTTTTTAATAAGATAAAATGGATGGATGAGATTTTAAATCAAAATTGAAGCCAATTGTTCATGTTTTTACTAACAACAAACAATAAAGACTTTAATGATTGATGTTTTTTTACCTTTCAACTTTTCAACTATCCAAATTGAAATGTTTTCAAAATGTTTTTGAATTTCGGATTAGATAGTTGGATTGTCCCTGTTTTTTTTATTATTCTTTGCTTTGCATTGTCAAACCAATTCATAAAATTCATGATTTCTATGCTCATTAATATGATGATCTTTGATATTCACACTGTACGAGGTCTTAATCGATCGGTGATTCGAACACAACAAAATACTGATTTAATGAATCTGATATATGAATTGAAATGGTTGGTTTTATGAACTTGGTTTGACTTTTTTTTAAAAACGTAGTTGTAATATCTGAACTGCAAGTTTTTGCTCCTGCTCCTGGTGCTCTCTTCTTGTCTAATCCTCCACAATCGATATGTTGCAGTAGCCACGCAATCACGATTATGTATTCCATTTTAAATACACCACTCCTTACCAGACCCAGGCTACGCACTAGGCATTTCACGGTACGCCTAGTACGCTACACGGCACGTGACTCCAATCGCAATCAAGATCAAAATCAAGATCAAAGATCACAATTGAATTGGATGAGGCAGTACAAGGCATTCGGCACAATCAGCAGAGCTCAACAAACCCGACGATATCCGCACGTAGCCACTCGCTCGGCCGAAATGGCCTGTTTATTTGTTTTTGATTTGACCTACACGGTTGAGTTGTGTGGATTGTACCTGTACCGGGTTGAATGTGTTGGGATTAGTGAAAAATATGTCAGTTGGAATGTGCTATACGAGGAATAAATAATAAATGTGGGGTGATGGTTGTTCATTAGAGATACATATGCAATTTAAAAAATAAATTAAAAAAAAAGAGGAAGAGGAAGAGGAGAGGAGTGGAGGGACTAACCGGATCAGGAACTTGAATGCAAAGAAATTTGGGAAAAAATGGAGAGAGACAGAAAAAAAACATGACAAATCATCGTCAACTGGATTGTTGAACATCGTTAAAAATTAAAAATAAAAATAAACCTAGGTGAATAATGGGAATGTGATAAGAAGTAAAACAATAATGCAAAGTAAAGAGAATATAATATAGTGGTGGAGGGTGGAGAAGAAACCTGAATCATTTGAAAGTAAGCTGATTAGATCTAACTAGATGGTTATAATGTAGATCAATGATCTCTTCTTTCAATTCAATAATATCATCTTTGAATTCATCAAATTCGTATTCGTCCATTAGGTATAGATTCAAAGGCTTGGCTTTGAATTGTGACAACGATGAGTAACTTGAGAAAGTTGAATTTGTGGATGATATCGTTGAATGATTTGATGATTTCAATCTCTTGTTCATTAATGATGTGTTTGTAGTAGTAGTAGTAGTAGCATTGATCACATTATTGGCGATATTGGTCTCGTGATTGATTCTTTTTCTTTTTCTGTTGATTTCAACCTGTTTGAATTTCAAGCCCAAATCTGAGTCTAGTTCATTCAATATGAGTTTATTTTGATCATCGTCTTCTTCTTCAGTATCTTTATACTGAGTTGAAGTTGGTTTGTTGTTGTCGAATAATTTGATTTTGAAATTAAAGATCTTTTCCAAGTCTTTTAAGGAGGTATTGAAGATGATCTCGTGATTTGATTTCTTCTTCTTCATCATCGAGTCTGAGGCAGACGTGTTGTTTGACGAGATGGGAGTGATAAGCATTGTATATTATGAAGTATTGGTGGTGAGTGTATGGTGTATGGTGGGTGATAAGGGGAAAGGGGAAAGGGGATCTGTTGTTGCGTGGTTATGTAGGGGGAAGTGGATGGGTGGAGTATCGGTAGATTGGTGAAGTGTGTGTAATAAGTATATGGATTTGATAATGATTCTATACAATGTATCGTATCATTTAGGATTGTTAAGCTATGAGAAAGTAACAAAATATAGAGAAAGATCGAGAGAAAGAGAAGGTATTAGTAATACAATCAGTAGAGAGAGGGCATTTGAGAGGGAATTTGATTGGTTTTATTATTGCACAACTCTCGGAAGCTGAAATTTCTGCGCGCAAATGTTTTTTTATTTTGGTGGAGAAGGAGAAATTGAAAATGAAAATGAAAAGTTGCGCTTTCTCTTGTCGTTCCTGTCGCTCGTGTCGCTTTGTGTCGCTTATCTAAGAGCTGGCTGGCTCCGATGCGATTGCTGCGTTGCGTTGCGTTGACGTGTGGCGTCGTGCTCTGCTTATCTCTCTTCAACAACAAACACCACAATCTCTCACTATCACTATCACTATCTATCGATCATCACTATCATTATCAGTGTTTATCTCCCTGTCCATTCGCCTCTTCTCCTCATAATCCCCCATCTGATACCCTGGGTGTGGTTCAAACTTAGGCGGAGCCACCGTATCTTCAACTGCCTCGTTATCTACATTGCCACTTCCACTGTAGATGTTGCTCCTGGTGTTGTTGATGTTGTTGATGTTGTTGCTGTTGTTGTTGCTCCCGCTATCAGCGCCACGCGTAAATGGCGTGCCGGTTCGTGCTATCACAAACCCTCGACTAGTTTCAGGATCTTCATAACCATCGTGCTCATCGTGCTCATCGTGCTCATCTATCTCTTCTTGCTCATCTATCTCATGACCAATTTCATGATCTTCCTCATCTTCGTATTGCCATCTGTGTAGGCCATGCAAACTCTCCTCATCGTATCCATACTGATAAACCATATCCTCATCCTCATAATCTTCAACTTCAAATTCAACAAGACGATGCTGACGCTTAGCCACATTCTGCCCATCTTCCTCGGTAAATATCTCCCTTCCAACAACAGCATTTGACTCTATCCGATGATCAAACTCATCAATATTATCAAGTAATTCATGGATGATCGTAACAGTTGCCAACCAAGTAAAGAAAAAAATAGGCATAATCCACTTCAAATTATGAGTCATCGTAACGATCCACACAATATTCAAAAAAATTGATAGCACCATCAATGTGAAAATCATCAAAATTTGCAACATGTTCTTAAACTTGAATGAAAATGAACTTTTGAATAAAACAAACAGTATATATATAAACAACAAATGCAAATAACAATGCGATGATGTTACAAGCATCCCTAAATTCGACCAATATTGTAGATCGGTGCTCTCTTCCTCATTTGTGAAAAATGTAATGCCAACAAATATCAAATCAAGAACGGTACTGAATAGATGAATATAATGAAGTACCAACAACTTAAAACTCTTGCTAAACCTAAACAACAACTCCTTTGCAATCTGAACAAGATTATAAAAAACACTAAGCTGTGTAAAGTACAATGGTATCAATATCCCAATCCCATCCAATATCTCCATCAACAACTCATTTTTATCCTGATAGCAATTCAAATACTGATACTTCATCAAATTACTAAGCTTCGTCAACATCACCGTCATAGTCACAGCCAATAACAACGTTGAAAACAACAACATCTTAGGCTTAGCTTTCACTGACAAACACTGGAATATCAACAACAACCATGCACTAGCGGTGATTGTGCAGATGACATAGTTGACCAGTATCACAGATTCTGAAAATCGGTCTTTTGTTTTGAGTATCACTTCTTTTGTGATCTGTGTGAGTTGTGGTTTGTAGAAGTTGTATAGTTCTGATAGTGGGATTGAACAGTTTGTGAAGTAAAATGAAGCATATTCGTTAGTGATGTTCTCGCTTGTTAGTTGGTTTGTTAAAGTGCCCGGATTGAGCTTGTACAATGAGCATGATTCATTGAATGCTTGCAGTGCCTCCATTGCATTTGTTGAAATTTATTGGTAGTAATCAATGTGTGTATGCAGTCATATAGTGATTCACAGATATGAATATGTATGCAGATGAGTGTGTCAGAGTGTATCTTAGGTCTAATCATATTCATACTCCATTTTATGGAGATGGGTTACAATTATCTTGAAAATCTGGTTTGCTTTGCCACTGTGCACTTCGCCTCTCCCCTCCCGCGCCACATTCTGCACTTATAATTTGGTAACCGACTCTGTTAAAGCTACTTTACCAATATCAACTAAACGATAAGATATATATTCTTCATTTTTACGAATAATCATTAGATGTATATGTAACAATAAGCATATGGACCATATCATTTTCTGTTGAACGTCTGACTTATCGAAGTCCTGCCATAATGATACCTCTTACTCCCATCACCTTTATTACCACCATGCCCTGAACCCATAGATTCAACTTTTCTATTACTCCCACTTCCACCACCACTACCGTTGTTCGTTGCAGTTGTAGTTGATGATGTAGTTGGTCCGTTAGATTGAGAACCTGCGTTATTGTTGTTGTTCGTGTGCGATCCGATAGGCGGTTTGTTTTCTAGTTCTCGAACGTCAATGTTCACGATATACGACCTCTTGAATCTTTTTTCAAATTCATTAGAATCATCGTATGAATAATCTTCATTGACGCCAGCACCTCCGTTACCGTTACCG
The DNA here is from genome assembly GCA_030568425.1 of Ambrosiozyma llanquihuensis. Classification (NCBI taxonomy): domain Eukaryota; kingdom Fungi; phylum Ascomycota; class Pichiomycetes; order Pichiales; family Pichiaceae; genus Ambrosiozyma; species Ambrosiozyma llanquihuensis. The sequence goes on along the minus strand of JAJMFV010000013.1, from coordinate 24,660 downwards.
TTGTTGTTGTTGTTGTTGTTGTTGGTTGGGGTTATGTTTAGCTCTTCAATGGGCAACGAGATCCTAAACTCACCCGTTTCAGAAACGATCGAGCCTCCTGCACCTCTAACTTTGTTGATTATCATCTTGCTCTGAAGCTCTCTTACAAACATGAAGTTGTTGACACCACGTCGATGGAACGTTGATGAAAATCCTTCAGGGTATGCGGAAACGTCTTGCTTTGATGATCCATTGTTGTTGTTATTATTGTTACCGTTGTAGTTCGTGTAGTAGTTGCCGTTGTTCGAATCCAGATGATGGTGGCCGTTGCCCGTGGGCGAGGAGGTTGTACAGTCGAAAAACAACAGCATCTTAGAGTCCCGGCCAGTTAGATCGTTGTAAAAACGGTGCGATTTGAAAGGTAGCCTTTGATCATTTAACAATTTCACAATTATTCTGAATCTTATGAATAGGTCGTTTTCAGGTGAAACTTTTGCGGATTTTGAGTGTTCGTCCTTGTTCACGTTTGCAATGTCGCCAAAGTTCTTGAATGCTTGGTTGATTAATGTGTGGCATTGTGATATTGGTGTGTCGTATGGAAATGATGCAATGTATATTAGATATTGTGTTGGTTGTCTGATTATTATGTTCTTGATGTATTTGAAAACTTTCGGCTCGTTGAGCTGGGGCTTTTTCTTTTTAGTTACTAATGATGATGATGATGATAGTTTTGAAATTGGTTTTGGTAGTGAGATCATCTCTAATTCTGATGAGCTTTCTCTAAGCGATTTTGAGCCACCATCTTCCAACTCAGTTGTTTTCCTGGTTATTAACTCTTTAGGATTATCTCTTGATTTCTTCCATTCCCTGATCTCTTCCTCGGTACACAATAAACTTGCAGATGAAATTTTATTGTTCTTTATCCCTTCAACCAAATCTGTAAGTTGAGAAGAAAATGAAGGACCAGTAGGTTCAATCAGATCATGATGAGGCAAAACTGAACCTATTTCAGAGAGACTAAACCCATCAAACAATGGATCCGAAGAATTATAATTCTTCGAAGATAATGCAATGGGAGTCAACGAACCAACCAACGAAATAGGCAGCGGAGTAGAAAACGATATCGAAGATCTAGATCCTAATAACGGAATCTTATTCTCCAAGAAATTAGTCGCTGCCAAATTCAATGGATTGCTGTTGTTGTTGTTGTTATTGCTGTTGTTTGTAGCACCACTGGCAACGGTATTGGTAGCCACAGCACCTCCGTTAAACAAACCGAAATTCAAAGGCGAGCCCGGAAACCCAACAGAATGGGATCTATCACTTAATCCATTGCTTGTACCTATATTGAAATCGGTATTCTGTTCAGCTATTGGACTTGGGAAGAATCTAGACATGCGGTTATGGTTAGGTGTTTCATCCAAGGATCCAGGATTAGTGGCCCATAGTGTTGGTGATGAGATCAAGGAATTCGGTTCATTGTTAGGTAGGTTTTGTTGTTGCTGTTGCTGTTGTTGCTGTTGTTGTTGACGGTGGAGCTCGTGCGATTGTTCCTGTTGTTGCGATTCTTGCAGTTGCGAGTTGGATGTTGGCGGTTTGGACGTTGATTTCCAGATTGAAAAATCAAGATATGGAACTGATCCGTCAATTGTATTAGAGTGTTGAATCACACCTATACTAATGTCGTCTGTAGTTTGGGTAGCTGGGGTAGAACCGAATCTGAGAAGTCTTTTATTGTTGCTTAGATTATCGTTAGCATTGCCATTTTCAATACTATTATTCCAAGGGGTTGACATCGATGAATTCCGTTCAAATTTCGGAGACACTGAAGAAAACGAATGTGAATGAAGAGGAGTTGAAGTAACTAATGGAATTTGACTCTGGTTATTATCGTTCTTGAATTTTTCATTCTCCCAACTAAAACCATTTGTAGAATTGATCATCGGACTCTGACCTTGTTTCACCATCAAGTCATAAAATTTGGATGATTGGAAATTGTTATTCTTTTGAGTGATACCATTCATCAACAGATTCTGATTATGAATCTCCTGGTTCATGTTGCTGTTCCAGATCACACCCAAATTATCATGCATTTGATCTGTGATCCCTCCTCCGTTAACAATTGCAGCCTGGAATGACATGTCGCTTCCATTATCATTGAATGGTGTAGTCATTGTCAAAAGACAGGTGTTTTATTATCTTTATATTAAGATAAGACTGACAGTATGGACCTTGCTTGCCCTGGCCAATCTCCAATTTTATAAACTTCAGTTGTAATTTTGATATTTATCAATGGATGAATAGGAATGCAGATCGGTCTTTGATTTCAGCAACAGGGTGAAGATCTTTGATTCTCGTTCTTTTTTTTTTTGATTTTGTGAGTTTTTCTATCTATTTATCCTTGAAAAAAAAAGATATATCTACTTGGTTGTGCTTTGCTTGCTTATTTGTTCAGGTTAACTAAGCCGAAATTTGGATGATGTTGCATGGGTGTATTAATTTACGACTGAAAATAATCAGAGGATGAGCAAGTTCCAAGGGTAATGGATGAAATGAGAGATGGAGGGTTGTTTCTGGTGATCCTATATTGATTCTAGTGGAGAGGTTATTGGAGATGGAAGAATGAAGGAGATAAGTATCTAAGGCTCTCAAATCAAGGTGTCATGGGTATCCTTCGTACCAAGAATGGCAGTAACCCAATATTAACACAGCGGTCTCGATGAATGTGTAAATGGTGCAGAGGTGCTCTCCTGCCAGCTTCTTTCGCTTCAAAATTTCGTTGCATTTTCTGCTGACAAGATTGTTTACCTCATTTCGAGCTGCTCTGTTTGCCATATTTGCTCTCCTCCTCTTCACCACTTCCCCCATCACACCGTACCTACTGACTGCTATTCCAGCTACAAATTATCCATATCCATCTTCACTTACAGTATGTATATATCTATAACATCTTACAATAGAATCATTCGGAGAAACATACCTCTCTGTGTGTGGCAATGTTTCGTTGCGTGAGTCTGTGTCTGTGTTTTTGGCTTTTTTTTTACCAAATACATAACGTAATAAATATCAACCATCATCTTCACAACATGACTAAATTACTGTTTTTGGTGAAAGAACTCCACCTTGTGAAATTTCAAACAACTAACATTGTATACTTGCTAATTCTAGAAAACCATGAGTAACTCCAAAGATATTTCTGCTTTAGACCCAGCTTTCGAAGAGCTGCATCGTCAAAAAGTTAACTCCCGTTCTGAGAGTAACGGTTTCAACCAAGAAGAGGTTGCAGCTACTGCTGCTGCTGCAATGGAAGCTGTTGGTAACAGAGAACAACTGCATTATAACCCAATGCTAAGCTTAGAACAGCATCAATCCTTATCCGATAATTCAAACAAAGACGATAACAACGACTCAAAGAGCCACTCGATGTTCGATGTTAAAGACGATGGAGCAAGCCACCAACAACAATTACACTCGCAGTCACAAAGCCAAGAACCTCAACAACAACTTTCAGGTACAAAGAGAGCTGCTCAAAATAGAGCTGCTCAGAAGGCATTCAGACAAAGAAGAAAAACTTACATAAAAGAATTAGAACAGAGATTGGAAGATCATAAAAGTTGCGGTACTGAGTTGGAACGTTTGAAGCAAGAAAACCAACAACTCAAAGATTATATCCTCACTCTGCAAACCAAACTAATTGATACTAGTATGACTGGTCCATTGGTTCCTCCACTTTCAGTTTCTGCCAATTCCAATAAAAATTCTGATTCAAGAATTCCTATGTGAGATATTTACTGTTACGTCTTCATCTTCCAAATTAGTTTTGTATCCTTATTTTGTATTTTTAATAACTTGTCTTTTGTTTATGTTTATGTTTATGTGTATTTTCCTGATTTCTTTCTTTTTCTTGAATTAAGTTTATTGTATTATTCCTCCACACTCAAAATTTCTGTCTTTCTTCCTACTTGAGTATTTACTAATTGCATCTCGAGTCAAGCACACACATTATCTACAGATTGGTCAAAAACGTAGCAATACTACATAAAATCAATAAAGAATGTTGGAGCGTTGAAAATCAATCAATAGATCAAAAAAACTTGATCTATATAAGATAATACTAAAACAGATAAGCAAAGTGAAATGTAACAATATAATTCTCCAGAATTCAGAATCCAAGAGAAGTACACCTTTTTGTGTTTTTTTGCAAATCATGATTGGCGAGTAGCAAAGCAATTGACGTTTTTAAAAAGGGAAAATCGCATGTAAAACCACAACTGACAAAGCAACACCACAATGTAAGATTTAAAACAAACCATTACGGGTATCACTAGATCAAGATGTGACGAAATCCACCAATATAAGAAAAAACATCAATATAGCATTAAAACTCTGATGGCTCCATTAAAGTTATATTCTTTGCATATTGACACATTTCCTGATATATAGGAAGGCATTTTAAAAAGAGGCCCTCTGAGTCAGGTAACTTAAGTTTATGCTGTTTTGAAAATATTGAAAGAAAAAGCAAGAGAGTTTCAGATAATCCTTTAACATGAAATACACTTGGTTTCCTAAACAATGTACATTTCTGTCCAAGAGTGTTTTCAATGGCAATCCAGCGCAGTAGTAGGTGTTGGTGGTTATGAATAGTCAAGAGAGATTTATATAGAAAATGAAAATTTTCAGCGGCAAAGGGAAATTGCCAGAAAACCGACCCGATGTGGCGCACCGTTTGTTCTCCAGTGTGCGATTGTGTGGTATGGCTGGTGTTTAGGGTTCATTGTACTACTGGAAAGCTAGGCATCTATACTCACTACGCCAAGCTTAATTGGTTATCTGTGTTGATAGGATAACTATTGAAGGGTGGTGTATTCAATTCCAGCTTCTCATATATATACATATATATATCACATGGCTACATAATGCAGCTTGTGTCCTGCTTCTTTTGGAAGTGCTAAGTCCGACTCTTTTCAATAGGAAATTATGTAGAAACTTTAGCCGTCTCTTCTCGGATGGTTACGATCTTGTGGCCCCTTTGGCACCGGCTGCTGATTTGTTTTGTGGGAGGATGATTGATGTGTTTGCCGATCTGATCTGATCTGATCAGGTTGTGTTGTTCTTATTCGATTACTACAATATCCAACTCAACATCATCTCCCCTTTCTCTTTTGAAATCGCTCGTTTATTTGCCCACATAAACCCCAGATCACCAGATAACCATGCGTCTCATCAACCCTAGAAAGTCATTCAGTTTTGAGACCCGGACCCACAGTGGTGATGGTACAAATGGTGATGATGATAATAATAATAGCACCACCGGTCTTCAGAATCATCATCATCAGAGCCATTCCAGTCATCACACTCATGGTCTTCCCAACAACAACCATCATCATAAACATCAACAAGACTCCCGCCACGAACCGGATGTTCCGCAACCTATACCCTTGTCCCATCACAGCAGCTCAAGTTTCTCCTCTCTACTTCCCGGTCCTATCAAAATGTCCTCCTCTACAATGAACAATATCTTCCGAAGAAGACACCGGACAGGTTCTGACTCGGTGCCCAACGTTGACACACACCACTCATCAACCTCCGGCGGAGCTAGATCACCGGATATCAAAGCATTTTTTCATGGTTTGACAGGTTCCAGAAGCAGAGGAAACTCAATTGATGATTTGACTGCCAATGGTCCACTCAACCCAGTGTCTCTGAAACCAATAAAGTCTACGCCTATCTTGAAATCATTATCCAGTTCCAGAAGTCCCAGTAGAGGCTTATCGAGTAGTCCAATTGATCGCCATACTGCCATCGACCGCAGTTTCAATACCGATAATGACACTGACAGCGACAAAAATAAAGAGAAAGAAGAAGATGACGATAACAACGACGACGACGACGACGACGATGATGATGATGATGATTATACCAAGACCCAAAAGTTCGACCCAGACAACATCAGCTCGAAATCCCAAGGATCAAAACAAAAACGTAGGCTTACAAGCGAAGATGCCTCTTCATTGATTGGTGGCTCTCAAGTTCCGCTGCCTACTCAAGCAAAACCAAAACCCACGAACAGAATCAGAAACATCACCCCGAGATCAGCAAATGGAACAGAATCTAAATCGGTAAATAATCAGGATGATTCAACTCCAACTTTGAAGACATTTGCATTTTCATTACCATTCAGTATCAATTCTGGTAACATAACGCAACCTAAACTTCCCTCGTTGAAATTGAAATTCAGCTTCTCCAACAAGGATGACGATGATGATGAGGCTACTGAAAGAGAGATCATCAGAAACAAGATCGATAGACAGTTGACCATAAGCACTCTTGAAGAGGAAGTTTACTATAAAGATGTCTCGAAGTTAGAGAATGGAAAATTTACGGCTATCAGAAACGCATTGTTGCCCTCGATTACACCACCATTCAACCAAAAACCTGATTATTTAGCTGTGTTTGATAATTTCGAAGGTGATGTGATGATAGTTGGTGGTTATAGAGGTTCCATATTGCGAGATGCTAAGACTGGGCATAGAGCATGGATTCCCGTTTTGAAAGCAGGGCTAAATATCAAAAAGATTGATTTGTTACTTGGACCGAAAGATGAGGATGAATTGAATGCAAGTTCCAAAATTTATCCAGATGAAATCTTGTCACATGTCGGACCTGTTGATATATGCAGGAAGCTAATCAAGAAATTCGAAGCAAATCCAAAGGCAAGGGTTCATCCATGGGGCTACGACTGGAGATTGTCTCCGGATCTAATAGCCACCCAACTGCACGAGAAGTTGGTTTCGATCAATAATGCAAATGGTAAGAAAGGAGTGTTGATCATTGCTCATTCAATGGGTGGTATCATGTCCCATGCTGCTATGCTGAAGGACCCAAGTCTGGTTAGAGGTATACTTTATGCGGGAACCCCGCTGCCGTGCTGTAACATGATGGGACCATTGAGATTTGCCGATCAGATACTGTTATGCAAGGACTTGTTGACTTCGGAAGTTAACTTTATGTTCAGATCATCGTTTGTATTTGTTCCAAGAGAAGTCACGTTATTCAAAGACATAAAAACCGGTGAGCTTTATAATATTGATTTTTTCAATCCTCAGAATTGGGTCGATTATAATTTGAGTCCTATTGTGTCTTCAGTTAGATTGAAAGAGGAAAGAGGTGAGGCTATTGATCCTAAAATGGAACCCCAGCAACAAACATTTGCCATATCCTTTGATGAGGCTTTTGCATATTTGACTAGAACTCTAGAAAGAACAGGTAAGTTTTTGGATTCTTTGAAATATGACCCCAACGTTGAATTACCTCCACTGGCTGTTGTTTACGGTAATCAAGTTCCCTCCGTTAAATACTCGATGGTTGATGGTTTGGAAGATATCAAAAACGGTAACTATTATGATTTCTTTTATGGGCCAGGTGATGGTGTGCTACATCAGAACTGGGTTTTCCCACTCATTTACAAGTATCCGGTCGTTGCCAAGATCGCTTCAGGTAAAGGCCATGTCGGTTTGTTGACGGATCATGAAGCTATAGGTAAGGCTTTGCTTGCCATTCTGAAAGAAGAAACAATGAGAAAAAGCTGTGAGGATATGAAGTATGATTCTAGCAGTTGACCAGAGCGATCATTGACGCTTGAAATCATGTAGTTGAACTCCTTTACATAAGAAACAACAAATGGAAATCTATAATAGTATACGATTTTTTGTATTATTACATATATTTATTAACAATGCTTCCTTCCTAAAGGAGATAGGCTCAAAAGCACAAAATTAAAGTACATGTTCTCATTCTAAGACTCTTCATCTTCTAACTCACGATATGTCAATACTATCCATAGAGTACAAAACGAACACTGTACCAAAAGTTGGCATTCTCCATCATCGTGATTATCATGTTGATGTTGATGCTGCTCGGAACCATTGATCAGTTGATCTTCGGTGATGACGAACCCTTTATCAGCAAGACATCGAGGACAATCAAGCAGCCATGACACCTCACCATTTTCATCCTCTTCGGTATCGAATTCATCAAGAGATACTTTCTCGACGCCTTGAGATAGGTTGTTTGATATTGTTTCGATGTTGATGTAGCTTTCTGTACTGTTTAGTTTTTCATCGTACTGTGATCGAAGTTGTTGGTCCATTAGTATCTTATATGCTTTCTGCAGTGCGTCTACTGTATCTTTGAATGACTTCCCGCTGGTCAAGTTATTGCTGCTGCTGTTGTTGTTGCTGTTTTGTTGTATCTTATCAGGATGAGCCTGCAGTAGTTTCTTTCTATATGCCGACTTGATCTCATGTTGTGTTGCCGACTGCTCCACTCCAAGAACCGAGTAAAACGTGGTATGCATCGGCGGCAGGTTCTGTATTTCTTCTTTGAGCCCCATCTTTAATCCTGTATGAAAGTATATCTGTTCAGCTCAAGAGTATGGCAGTTGGAATGGATGGGTATCATTGCACCATCTCATTCAAATATCGACCCCCTTCATCTAGGCTGTGCACATAACTTTTTTTGGCCTATTCATAAAGAAGACATTTTCGCCATCGCACGACTCTGAAACCACCTAATAAATTTTTTTTCTCAAAAAATTTCAAAAGTTTTGTGTGTCTTTTTATTGCATTTTCAAGAGGTTCAGTCTACAAGAACTATTAAACTCCGGAAAAAATCTTGAACAAAAGTGCATTATAACTGCTAGTTCAATATATAATAGCTGCATATATATAAAAATATGGTTGAAAAGCATTCGAATATAATTGACATCAAAGTCAACACCCACTCAAACGATCCCGACTCTGTCATCATTGGTTCATTTTTCAATGGGTTGAGTGTTCCAGAATCAACTGAGTTTCAAATCTACAAGCACAAGAAAAGATCCCATGATTTGATCATGCATGGTGAAAATGATAATTTGGAATACGATGGTACCACAGCTGATAACGATCAGAAATACTGTATTGGTGTTTATGATCCAGAGACGAAGAATTTGGAGCTTGTGAATGCAACTTTGATACCTGCTAAGATTCTTTCGAAATCTAAACGTAACATCAAGAGACCTGCTGTGAAGAGTTTGATGGTGCAAAGAAACGTGCAAAGAAACCAATTGGGTGAGGAGTTTGGTACGAAGAAGGCTAAGAAGGCCATTGCTGATTTGGAAAGAAACAGAATTGATTCGTCAAAACTTGAAAACGATCAGGTTGATATCATCGAAGGTATCAAGATCAATACTTCCTCGTTGCCAACCGTGACTGAAATGCAAACCTCATTGGCTGAGAGTAAGATTTCTCCTGATTTCGATATCGAAGCTACTTCAGTTGAAGATATATACCCATTAGAGAACATTGTGTCAAGTAGAGAATTGGCTGCCATTAGAATAGACAATCTCTTGGATGACACATTAGAAGTGAAGGAGAAATTGGATTCATTACCATATGTCAACTCAAGATACTTGTTGAAGAAGCTAAGCATGATCAAAACCGAATCTGCTCAACAAAAACTAAAACTTCAAATCGTCTACTATATCTCATGTTTAATGGGTCTCTATTCAAGCCGTCGTACTCATCACAAGGATAAACTAGTTGAAGAATATCAAAACGCACCAGCTAACATCATCGTTGACTCATTGCTTGAAAACTTTACAACTTTAAGAAAGAACAAAAAATCATTCACAATCGATCCAAAGAACGAAGACAAGATCATTTCGTATATGCTTTGTTTGATACTTAAATTAGATGACTATCAAGTTGAAATATCACCTTTGGCACAAGAACTATCATTGAAACCATCAAGATTGTTGACCTTGTTCAAGTCATTGGGTTGTGTGATTAAGAATATAACAGTTGCTCAGGCTGAAGCAATGGGATTACCTAAGACCACCACCTCTGTGAATTACAAGATTGCATGTTTGAAAGTTCCATTCAAAGCACCTGAAGTTGCAAGAAGAAGAGTTACTGGAAGATAAGTATAGGTCAGATGATGAGACAAAAGAGTTGTCATTTATTATTTTGTTAGTCTGTTGTTGTTTCTGTTTGTTTGTGCATTCCATATATATAATGTGGTTTTTGAACTTTTTTTTGCCCCTTTTTGTAATTATAGAGAATTTATCAATTTGGATATATATATGCGTGTTGTATTGTTTGTGATTGATTGTAAGTTCACCTGAGATAGGAAGCTTCCTCATTACCTTTTCAAATTGGTAGCTATGGTGCTGTTGCTTGCACATGGTTGTCGTTTTCATCCTGCTATATTCGCCTCGGCGGCTGTTTTGGAAGTGCTTGAATTGAGTAATGATCCCAGTTTTGATCTAAGAGCCAATCATGGGGCAACTTGGGGTAGGGAAATTGATTATACGTCAGTTGCTGTTATAGTTGCTCTGTGGTGTGTCGTGCTTGTGCTCTTCAAATTGAGTTGTAACCGTACTGTTTATTTTTACAATTCTTCTTTGGATATTACTTGAGGTGATTATTCAAGCAAATAGCACATAGCATAATAAATTAGGGTTAACAAAATATTAACATAAAAGTATGAAAATAGACGTATATATAAAGTGGGAGTTTCAGCACCAATCTGGGAAAATCTTTAAACAAATTATATTTCCAATCAGATCAGTGTATAACTAAATCTCAACCAACTAGTAAAATGAACAGACAGAATAATGCAAGCAAAAATTGAAGAGAGAAAAAAAGGGGGAACTATTAGTGAACCAATCATGTGCAGAATTCAAATCGAATAAAGAGGATAGACGTCAGAAGGAAATCAAACAATGAACATTATGAAAAATTTAAATAACAACAACAACAACATGATGAAGTGTCATGGATAAACATAACACATGAAAGGTTGTTGATTCATGAAGAAAAAAAAAGAAAAAAAAAGTAAGGCATAGCACATAAATAGCATGTAACGCATGATCGGGGGAAAAAGATAGATTAAAAATAATTCGTGTATAGAATTGGCAAATGGGAATAAATAATTTGTAGGGGGGTAAGGGGTGTATCGATGATGATAGTAATACAAATGAAACTTTTGGATTTATATTATTGAATCTAATAGTCATACATCTTTTTTTTCAACCAATCTTTAAATGCAAAGACAACCATTATCCATGCCATAATTAATGAAACAACACCAACTGACACATTGATTGTGAACATTGCTGTTAAACCTCTATATTCAATAGCGTTGATGACTTGGTCGGTACTTTCCATAAAGACAAGACCACCACATAGTAGGCAGAATGATGTGATCAATTCGGTTAATGGTCTAGCAGGTCTGAATAAAGAATCTTTACCTTTCATTGGAGAATACATCATTAGGAAGAAAGTGAAAATTCTGAAAAATGAACCATAGGTTAACAATGAACCCCATTGAACATGAACAGAAGTGGAAATTGCTGATGCTTGAGCATGTTGGGACATCAGTAAACCTGTCCAAAAGATAGTGAAGACAGGGAAAGGATTTGGTGAATAACCAGGGGTGACATTGGCTAATGATTCTTTATCGACTCTATCACCAACTTGATCATAAAATTTTTCCTTTCTCCAATCAGCCAGTTTGATTTCGGTGATAACACCACATAATCCTGCTCCAATGTACATGAAGGCAATTGAAATGTGTTGTAAATCTTTGGCAGCCCATTCACCATTTGAATTGGCCAAATGTTCCAAGAAGATATTTGTTGATCCATATAACAAGATCAAAGAACTTTCATACATTTCACAAGTGAGCATTGTACCCTTTGGTTGAAATCTAAACCAAATCGATTGACCTTTTTCATATTTGGTAATGTACGAAGAGTTCCATGCCAATCCTAATTTTGTGAAACCTCCACAGTATCTAGCCAACGATAAGAGACCCAAGAGGAAGAAAACACCACCTTTGATGAAATGAGCCAATAAATTGAAAACATGTTCGGCTGTACCCATGACATTCAAACATGCAACACCGGTTGGGATTTGAATTAAACAGTAGAAAAACAAACCATAGTTAGATAAGTTGAATATAACGGATGCAAATGAACCAAACAATTTAGCTGATTTTGCAACTATCGGAGTTTCGAATAGTTTAGCCAAGATGGAGTTTCTTGCATCTGACAAGTTGTGATTATGATGTTGATTTTGAGGTTGACTTTGGTGGTCTTCAGGTGTCAAGATTAAATCATGAGATTCCAAGTCAAAGGAGTCATGCAAACTTCCGGCATTATGATCTTCATGTTCATATTCGAATAATGTGCTGGATGGAGAACTAAAACCTTCATTTTCGTTGTGAAGTTCTTGTAGTTGGATATCCTTTGCAGCTAATGGAACATGGTTCAATGGTGCATTCAACCATTTATTGGCGGTATGAATGATAGCAGAAATGAATTGGATGATTATGATGAAGAACAAACCGGTGTTCATCTTGGTGTATGCATTACCTGGTAATAAATCAGGGACACTGTTGATGAAGATTGAATAGGAAAATAGTGAGATTAACATTGCTGATGAATGAACAGTCAATGCAGGTAGATACCATTTTGAATTCAAATTGTTCAAGATTAACACCAGTGGATATAGGAAGATGAAAGATCCCAAGTAAATAAAAATATGAGCATACAAGTTGAATTTATGGTCGGATTCAACTGTGAAATAGGTGGTTGTATTGTAGTTTTCCCACCATATTCTTTCTGCTGGAGTTAAGTTAGTTTCCAATATTGGAACACCATGCATGTGATGTTCCTCATGTGCGATTGGAGTCACTGTTTCCCAGTCAATGTCATCTTCTGAAGGGGATGGATTTAAAGAGTCATCGGAAGAGTGGGTAGATGACATTTCCATGTCCATACCACTTGTTGGGAGGGCATTAGAGATGGATGAGTATGCGAGGGTTGTGATTAAAGATGAAGAGATTATGTGGTTTAACTTCATGGTTGATATTAGTTGTGTTGGTTTGAATAGAGTGATACACAACGGGAAAAGGGGAAAGGGGAACAGGGAGCTCTAAAACGAGGCAACAATAATGATGAAGATAATAATATGTGGGAATGTAGCGGTGAAAGTTTTTCTTTTGTGTATAATGTGTGCCAATAAGCAAGCTCGAATGGGGTCAATCTTGCAAGATTTGAGGATAAATCACTGTACAAATAAGACAAGATGGAGTAAGTGTGCAACTTGCAATGGGTTCCGGAAGGAGGGGGGCAGAAAACCAGATATATATATATATTCACACACACACAAAGCACTCAGTAACACAGTGCCACTGCCATAGTTAAGAGAAGAGCATACAAAAAAACTGCGCAAGGCAGCGCAAGATCTCGGCCATTACAAAAAAATTTATTGTTCTTGTGTTATTATGTTATTATGCTCTTATGTCATTGTGCCAAATTGGTTTAAAAGGGAAAAGAGGATCCCTTTCCCTTCTGCCTCCTTTGTCTCTTTTGCCTCACTTTAACAATGGCTTAGGGTTCAGTCGGAGGGAGCAGGCAGGGTACCCTGGCACAAGGTGGAAGGGCCGAAGGGGATAAGAGGAGTTGCCAATTTACACCCAATGCGGCAGTCTCTTCTTGTGGTGCACCTGCCTGTTCAGCCTGGGACTTCCCAGGGCTGTGTTCCCCGTGCCGGTTTGCTCGGAAGTCAGCACAGGCGGGAAAGTTTCCAGGAGCTTCCAGACGCCGCTTAGGGGACCACTTTGCACCGCTTTGGGACGCTCTTGGAGAGGAAGAGGACCTGGTATGACGCACATTCCCTTCACTGCTCGGACTGTTACGAGAAATCACTTATTTGACCGGTAATCTGAGAAAGACACAGAGACTCCTGCTTATCACAGACTAACTAGCACTGGATAGTACGGTATTTCAATGAGTGATACATTTTATTATTATGGGTAGTACAGTCTCATTAACGCATCTATCGCAGGCACATTAGACACATATCGCACACACGATGAAAATCTCCGTCACTTAGAAAACCTCTCACCCCTTTCGTATCTCCAGCATGTGTCAACTCAAGTGTTCCCCCTTCTCTCTCTCTCCCCCCCTTGTATACCAGTTACTACTTGACCCACCCTCCTCATCTCTGATACTGTATCGCATGGCCGGTGTTTCGTACAATAAATAGACCAGCCACATCGAATCCTTTCCCACACAAGGCAGCGTAACGCAAAAAGCAAAAAGCAAAAAGCTAAAAAAACAGAGCGGGTGTTTCTTTTTCCCGCAGGTCATCCTCATCGCATCCGGAAATCAAATATTTAAAACAGTGCCGACCTGATCCAAATCCCTTGAGAAGATAAGTTGATACCCTTTAATTTTACACCATCCTTCTGGATTGCATATATTCATATACATTTATTAATTTGCTCATTGGTTCATCGATTATATAAGCAGTTGTTTTGAAACTTATGATTTGAAACAGTTGATCGCTGTTCAGATACACTCAACTCATATCACGTTATGTTATGATTGCCAGATAGGGTAAATACCTTAAACTAAACGGTGTAACGCGGCGATGGAGATTGCCATATTTGGTTTATTCAAGCCCGTCAATCGCGGTGTTCGGACTTTGGTTATTGATTATTTAACCAACCCGACCATATTTGGTTTCTTAATAATACAAAGACAATGATGTGTGGTGTAGTTCAGTGTGGTTCTCTAGGATGTGATATCATTATTCTGATTTCTATGTGTCCTATGTAGCTAGTGTGCTTTTTCTGAAGTGTCACAGAAGTTTTGCAACTACTCAAAACAACACAGAATCAAGGGATAAGGAGACGATGTACCCATGCAATGCATCCCCCTCTTATGAAGCATCAGGTTACCAAAAAGTCACTTTTCTAAGCTAATTTGATCAGTTAGATAAGTGTATAAATACTGGAAACAGTAATCACTTGGATATATACGGTGTACTGATCAGCCAAACCCTGGTGATTCGGAGTTTCTAACAATCGTACGATACCTATCGAGGCAGATCGTGGTGAGGAAAAGGGGAGAGAGAAGAAGAGCGGAGAACTTATCAGCTCATGATACTGGCTATCTGATCTACTTGTTTTCTGATATAATATAGAATTTTGTAACTGTTGATTGATAGTTTATATTTGTTATCAGATATTTGATTAGCTGTTAGCAGTTTTTTGGTTTTTGCATTCACCATCTGATTGATACAATTTCTGATCATTACGATGCTTGCTTTCATTAAATACTTCTATTGCATATCAGGTGATCAGATGTTGGGTTGATAAATACCTGCTATTATTGATTAGGTTCCCCCTCTGTGGAATATACTTTCCAGTTTTTAATAGTGCTCCTTCTTTGCAAGTCTGCCTAATCATTTAATCATATCAAGTGAGTTTCAGTATGCTGAAACAGAGTGGTAGAATGGTTCCCCATTCTGGTGAGGGTGTGGCAGTGCTAAGTTTTGTGGTCTGGTGTACGGATTCGTGGTTCCATCGCTGTTACCTATCGTTTTGGGTACTTTTCTCTGGAATGCGGCCGTTTTTATCCGTGAGGCACCACCAATGATTCAAGTCAGTTAAAATATTTTGCTGAACCCACAACTTTACAAGAATATGAACATCACGAGTTACTTCAAGTTTCCATACCACCTATTCAAATATTATCAACTAGCATCAGAGGTGAAAGGAAAACACTTATTTCCAAAGGAACAAAACTTCCCAGGCCAATATGATAGATGAGCTCTCTGTTCCCAAAGATGATGTTGAATCATTAAGGAACTCATCGCCAGTTTACAAGTTTGATATCCAATCTTTCAAACTACAATTCCAACGATACCAACTGCTGATGTCATATTTACTCGATGAATACCTCAGCAAAGACGCCGACTCATTCAGATACCTTCATAAGATCGGTGAGATCCCAGACAGGAGTTCTTATTTCTATGGCCATTTTTCACAAAAAGCCACCAATCACGACTCTGAATTCCACTCTAGCATTTCAATCTTCATGAACCATTATTATCTCGGGAGATGGTTGCCTAACATGATCCAAAACGTGATGTTCCCCTTGAAAAACACTGAGTCGTTAGAAAACAAAAAACTCACAGCGAAACAGATGCCAACCATTAGTGAATGCAGACTGTGCCAACGACTTGATGGATCCTTGATCTGGAATAGAAAAGGTGAGTGGTTTTGCACGTATAAGAATTCAGTGGATATGGAAGCATCGGATGAATTGGGAGCTAAGTATTTCACCAAGTTTGAAGATTTTAGAAAATGGACAAAGAAGTATTCGGATGATTATTATGATTTGGAAGAGAAGATCATATTTGCTCAAAGTGAAGATGAGATTCAAAGCTTGTCTGAACGTTTGAAAAAGATGAAAAAGATGAAAAAAGATGGTGATGTTCCTGGTAAGTTCGTGATGACTGCCAAAGGTTGATTATCAGGTACGAGTTGGTATCGCATTTCACATTTCATCTTTTATTATTACTATTATTGTCATTATCACACTTTATTATTCTTTTCATTTTATTTTTGCATCCTGCATTTTATGTTTTTGTTTTTCGGTTTCTTTAAGGTTTTCAAAATTGCTGTGATTGCGGCAGGGTTTTTATTTGTTTTTTTCATCTTTTTATCATTTTGATTGATTTCATCTTTTCATCTTTTGCATGTTTTTGTTTATTTTCATTTCTTATATCACATACGATATTATTTACTAGATTCTGTGGTTGATGCATTCTTAAAGGGTGTGTTACCATTTTACAATCAATACTGAACAAAATAGTATGTAATTAACATAAATAACCGTATAAATAGTTGTTGATCTTTTTTTTTGTGTGTTTGCGTATACCCAATGGAGAGAAATCATTTTTATCAGTCTATGGTGCATAGACGACTCATCGTATCAGCCACTATTCCTTGTCATCTTCAATATCATCAACTTGAATTGGTGTGTGCAAAACGCTACCTTTTAAATGATAATGTTGTTTTCTCTTTGATTCAAAAATTCTGTGTTTCTCTTCAGGTGATAGTTCTTTTTCCTCTTCTTCCTCTTCAGCTTCTTCAACTGGTTCTTGTGGAACAACTTCAATTCTTCCTTGATCAATCTTATCAACTTCGTTATCTGCAACACCCTCTCCTAAACTAATATCTTCAATTTCTTGTTCAAGTTCATCTTCATTATCAGTTCTATAGTAATCATTATTTGGATTAAATCCTCCTTCATATGGTGTCTTTGGCTCATCGATCTTCATGGTTGCTGATTTTTCTTGCTCATTTAGCAGGATGTTTTTTTCATCCCATTTCAAATGGTCATCGTCTTCTTCGCCACTGCCTAGCAAACTCAAACTCATCTTTCTCTTTTGCTCTTCAATTTTAGCTCTGATCAACTCACCTTTCAATGAAGATTCCTTGGCCAGCTGTGAATTCAATTTCGTGTTCTCAATGACTTTCTTTCTGTCAAATTCCACAACTTCCGGATTGATATAGTTGCTGTCTTCTGATTTATATGGGGCTGCGGATGGAGCGTTTTTTAAGATACCTCTTGGTTTCTCTGAATCTGGCATTTTATAATTGATTTATTTTAATTTAAAGAAGAAACTATTATCTAGTCTTGTATATGGATAAACTATTGTTATGCGTTGTATACAATTGGAGTGTGCTGTAATGCCGACTCCGTGAACCTGGCGGACTCTTTCCCTCCCTCTCCCTCTTTAATTATCAACCATTTTAATTAACTGTATGGCAACTGCTCAAAGTTGGAGCAAATCAGCTTATGAAAACTCTATTTTCTTCGGTTTCGACGCGTCGGTCGTCGCACCATCGCGTGGCCCTCTCACGTGATTCTCATTTTTCAATTTCCACTACACTTTGAAGACTTCAACCTGATTATATGATTATCGTTTATTTATATCACTTGATATTCAAGATTTAATTACATAGTTTAGATAACGCAATAGCACACCCGTCTTCCACTCTGGTTCCCAATGGTATGCT
Organism: Ambrosiozyma llanquihuensis; assembly: GCA_030568425.1. NCBI lineage: Eukaryota > Fungi > Ascomycota > Pichiomycetes > Pichiales > Pichiaceae > Ambrosiozyma > Ambrosiozyma llanquihuensis. The sequence continues at coordinate 6,756 of JAJMFV010000013.1, read as the reverse complement.
CAACTTTCCATCAAACATCTGCTCAGGACCAGAAACACCTTCAAGTTGGGAGCTAACCTTGTCAAATGCCAAACTCAAATCCTTCCATTTACCAACAACCAACAACACCAAGTTATCCTTCTTGTCAACATTCACGTCTTTCAAAGAGGTTATCTTGTCGTTCAACTTGAAGTTCTTTAGGAAGTATTCACCACTGTTGATATAAATCGACTTTGAGTAACCTTCTGGATAACTTGCCTCTGTGAACATTGAAACGAAATTTTTGGATATTCTAACTTGATATCCAAATGATGCTTTGGCTCCAGTGACTCCGTATGCTTCTAACGGTGATACTATCTGTTTTGTTTTCAAATTGACAGTAACTCTAACATTGGTTGGCACTTCGTTGATTAGCTCAAGTAATGTGTCTTCTCCAACATTGACGAATTTAGTCATGGTTAGCTTTTGTTTTAGTTTTTTCACTTTACCGGAAGCTGTCTTTGCTCTTTGAGGTGGTTTTTTGTAAATTGTTAAACCTTCTTTATAGTTTTCTGAGTTGTTCTGCATGAATGGTAAAGTTGAGATTTTTGGAAGCTTTTTAGCGTAGTGGAATTTGTCTGTAATCTTCTTATCTTTGAAAGTTGACTTTAGTAGGTATGGTGGAGTGACAAAGAATTGTAATAAAGAGGCTAGTAATAAAGAACTAGAGCTGTAGATTGGTCCTGTTGATTCGGTCTTCTTTTCATTTTCTTTGTCTTTGTTGATGCTTGCATCCTCTAGCTCATCATCAAATTTTCTCTTGACAGGCTCAGCTGGTTTCAAAATTGTACTGAAGTAATCAACATCTTCAGCAGAGTTGTCTTCCTTTGGAATCTGTAAGATGACTATTTCGCCAACATTGAAATGGCAAGCGGTTTTGGCTATTTGGTATGCAACATGTGTGACTTGTTCAATATTATGGCAGTTTGATTTGGAGATGCAAGTTGATGGAACACAGAGAGTGAACTTTGGATTTGACTGCACCTTGAGTGGTTTTGGGGAATCTTTAGATTTTTTTGGAGTCTCTTCTGACATTTTGGTTTCTGTGGAATGTGATTAAGTTTCTATTAAATGCCCTTATATGTGCCCTTCGAATGAGCTATCTACACCTTTTTCTTAAATGAAAAAAACTTTTGTGAATTTTTTTCCCACTGATTTTCAGCCACAAATTACAATTGTGGCTGCGCAATGCATAGTGCGGGAAAGAGCCGTTGGTATCGTCTCTTGAAATCACTATCTCTCAAACATCCAATGTAGCATTAAAATGTGGTATCGGTATCGGTGGCAAATCTGGCATACACTTCTTTATTTGGTTAGCTTTTTACCTTTGTACTCTGATTGTCTTACTTCATCTAGATTTTGGTGTTTTTTTAAAATGGTTTTAGTCGCTGCCGGTCAGTTATGTGCTTCATCATGTTTGAAGGAGAACGGTTTGAAAGCTGTTAATCTCATATCCAAAGCGTCCGCATTAGGATGCAAGATTCTTTTCCTACCAGAAGCTTCGGACTACATTGCTAAGAATGCATCGCATTCGAAATTGATTGTCAAGAATGTTTCTAGCTCTCCTTTTATTTTACAGATTCAAGATAAGCTACAAGAGCTGAACAAGACTGGTAAATCATTGTTTGTCGCTGTGGGAATCCATGAACCTTCAACAACATCAGATCGCGTGAAAAATACATTACTTTGGATTAATGAAAATGGTGAGATTGACCAGAGATATCAAAAGATCCATTTATTTGACGTTGATATCAAAGACGGGCCAATCCTAAAGGAATCGCAGTCGGTGGAACCAGGTACCTCAATCTTACCTCCATTTGACACACCTGCTGGTAAGCTAGGTTTTGGTATCTGCTATGATCTACGATTCCCAGAACTGGCCTTGAGATTGAGATCTCAAGGAGCGCAACTCTTGACGTATCCATCAGCCTGGACAATGAAAACTGGTCCTCATTTCCATCTGCTAGCCCAATCCACTGCTGTCTTTACCCAAACCTATGTTATCATGCCAGCTCAAAAGGGGAAGCATAAGACCCAGTCCGATGAGGAAATTGCAAAGGAAGGCTTGAAATTGAACAGGGAGTCCTTTGGCCATACGTGTATCATTGATCCAAGTGGAACTATCCTTGCCGAGTGCAGTGACATTGATCAGGAAGAGCAAATCTGCGTGGCTGACATTGACTTGGGTAAGCTGGATGTCATGAGAACAAACATGCCACTATGGACCCAAAGAAGACCAGATGTGTTCGGGTACGAGGTCTAAGACGGTGCAATGGCCAACAGTGAGCGGTTTTGCACACCTGTTTGCATGACCAAAAGAGCAACGTTTCCTGGCCGCACATCCGCTTCCTTTTTTTCCATTCTGGCTGAACCAGAACCAAAGCACCCAGAGGTTGTTTTTGTATTCTCTATATATATATATATCAACCGTACATCGTTCTTTATACTCAATTGTCGTATAGTAAAGTTGATTATTCCGTATTATACTATTACCCTTCTCAAGCGTCAAACTCAATTATAAATATGTCAATGTTCAAGTCCTTACAAGGAATCCCAGGTGCAATCACCATCTTGTATGTACCACCCTATCGCCCCCATTTCAAACTCCGTCGACTTGCTGTCTCCGGATCCACCAGTTGCTACATTCTTTACTAACATGCTTTCCCTTCAATATTCATACAGTCACTCCGCTAAGAACCCAGTTTCTTCTGCTTTACTCACACAATTACAGAGAGATGTTGTGAGTCACTCTTCATCCGACGATAACAAATCTGTCCTGAACACCATGAAGTCATTCCTCGGTGGTGATAAGAACAAACAATACAAATACACAATCGATATCTCTGAAAGCTTCCCTACAAAAGATCAATTCGACCTTATCAAAGACACTCTATCGGTCAACCCATCTTGCAAGAAAGCATTCAAGACTGCATTTCCTTCATTAACTGCCGATTTCGATAAGGCTAGTGATCTGAAAAAATTAGACTACGGCATGCTAAAGCATTCGGAGGGCGAAAGCTTAGAGGAGTTGCAAAAGACTAAAATTTTCCAAACACCTTTGGTTGTCGACTGGGATAATAAGTTGATTGCTTCTGATGAACTATCGTTGAAAAAGATTCTACAAAATTATCATGGTCGTGAATGATCAATTGGGTTTGCTAATTATGGAAATTAAAAACTTTTGAATAGCTATGGTTGCTTTTATATATATGTTGATTTATTTTGAATTTGCTTTTTTGTTTCAATGCTTTTAATAAACTGATTTTTAGTATGAAAAGACCTTTGGTTACAGGGGATATTGTATATGAAATGATCGAATTCAACTCACTATTATAAACGAAAGTGAAAAGGGATCAAATAGCAGAAACAACAGAAACAAAAAAAAAACACGAACTATTAACGAAAACAAAACTAGATAACGAGGAGGTAGAATGAAGAACGAAAAAAAATATGCAAGACAATCAGTAGCCCATTCTTCTAATGATGTAGCTTTGAGCCATGATACCAAATGTTGTATCCAAACCTCTTTCTATCCAATCGGCAACCCATTCCCTTGGATCAACATCTTCATCTGCTTCTCCTTCATCAAACTTTCCATCCAACCAATTGCACCACTTCAATGGGAATGGCTGGGATCTATTGACAACTGTGATGTTGTGAGTCTTGTCCACTAAAATTGCAGTGAAAGAGAATGATGATGAAGAGTACTCGTCAATTGTGATCACTTCGTCAGCACTTGAGGTTTCATCTCCTTTGTTGACTGATATGGCTAAGAGACCAATATAGATTTCTGATTTCCTTATTTGAGGCTCATTCGATTTCGAGGTTTCTTCAGCTTCCTTGTTTGTCTTGCTGACGCTTTCGATGTTGGCTTGGATTAGCTTCTCTCCATCACTTATCTTACCTGAGAATAATCCCAAGTTTCTATCAGATGTGTCAGAGTCAGAGGTCTTGGTGGATAGTATACCGCTTTCAGTAATGTTTACAAAGATATCACCATCCACTTGGGTTTGCATAACTCTCTCAAAATTGTTCTTGACGTACTTTGTTAGCGATTTGTAATTTTTGAGATCGTGAACCAGTGTGATTTCTAAGAGTTCATCTCCAGTGGTCAGATCTTGCTGTATTTTCTCAATCACGTTTGTAAGTTGACTCGAGACTAAACTAAAACCTTTATTCAACGATTCTAATGCATGCTTGGTATCTGGAAGCTTTAACAATTTAGATCTTTCTTCGTCAGTAAGTTCTCTGTCTCCTTCTAAGACTCCTGTGACACCCATCTCCTTGAATGCATTCTTAAGATTCTCCTCCAATGATTGTTCTCTTGCTTTCTTTATCGCATCTTCAGCCTGTTTCTGAGCGTGCTCTCCAATCGATTGTGCAGTACCCCAAAGATTAGAAATACCAGATGTAACTTTGGCAGAGCCTCCCTTTGACCACCAGTTTGAGAACGTAGAAATGGGATCATTTAACTCTTCTTCGTCGCCATCGTTCGATTCAGTAGAAACGGAATTGTCTTGGGAACTATCAGGTGACTCGGTTGACTTGGCGATCGGTTGAACTTCTTTCTTTGGTTGTTCCTTCTTGGAAGATGGTTGGACATTTCCAGTTGGAGCCTTTGTAGTTGAGTTCTTTTCCTTTGCTTCCAATTCATCCAAGAAATCCAAGATGTCTTCGTCTGTCTTTCCCTCCGATTGCACGTTAGTTGAGGCGCCATTCCCTTCTTCAGGAAGAGAATTTAGAAATTCCATGACATCATCCTCCTCTGTTGATACTTTTGGTTGAGCCATTGTGTGTACCTCGATTGTATAGTATGTTTAATAGTTTTTTGCTGTATTTGTGAGGAAGGGGCTATCAGACGTAATCAATGGCCGTAATGTAGGCCAATCACCTTTCTGTCAGATTGCATTGCCAACGGAGCGAAGTGCGTGCAAATCAAAAAAAACATCAACTATTTTCACTATAATATGATCAATTTTTTGTGTATATCGTTAGAGATTAGACCTTCTTTTCCGTGTGATTTGTAAAGTGCATACATTCAAATAGATTAATCAAATAAGCAAAGATGCATCCAATTTTAGATAAAGATAAATTCAACAGTATGTGATATCGCATTTGTTTCATATCTCTATCAGATACAGTTTACTAACAATTTTCCTATGATAATCATTTTTATTATTCCTATTATAGCGTGTGAAGGGTTGATTGACGCACTAGAAGAATGTCACAAGTCACCATTTATGGAGAAGGCTTTTGGTAAATGTACTATCATCAAGCAAGACCTAACCAACTGTCTGCACGATGCAAGAGTCGCTGCCGATAGAGAAAAGATTCTACTAAGAAGAGAAAAGATTAAGGCATATGAGTTAAAAAAGAAGAAATTGGAGGAAGAAGAATGGGGAAAGGATGGGTATTTGAAACAAGTTGTTGAGTTGGAATACCAAGCAAGAAAGGCAAAGGAAAATAAAGCCCAGAGTTCTTCATAATGATAATTTATTGATCTCTCTACCTGTACATAGGATTTATATTTATTATTTTTACGTTGGTGTTTTGGTTTTACACCTTTGAATACATTGGGGCATGATTATGCTGTCTTCTTTACTCATAACAATGTGTGACGTTACATATCGCAAAGCATGGTGATTTTGCTACGATTAGTAATTGAGTAGAAATCGTGAATTTGTTAATTATAGTTATGACCATATACATGCATGGTCCCAAAGACATTATATACACTAAGATTTCATATTTCTATAGAACTTTGTGAAATAAAAAACAATAAACTGAAACCCCAAACAAATAAATGTAGAAAGCAAAAAAGCAGAAAAGCAAAGAAGCTATTTTACTCTAATCTTGACGTGATTTCAAATGTCTCTTAACAACCTTATCTTTCGTAATAATATACACGGCAGCACCCCAACCTGACAATGCATCTCTATCAGCAGCATTCAACAAAGCTTGTGAGATGGTTTCAAACAAGTCTTCAGGTTCTAAATTTGGTTCATATAAAGCTTCGCACATACCATATAATTGATCAGATGCGGTACCACTCACGACGAAATCTTCAGCAAGATCGATACAACCGATGAAATCAAACCCACAAATGAAAGGCTTACCAGTCTTTGAATTTATACCGGCAACTATAGGTCCCACGAACCAAGGACCGAATCTCTTTTCATATAACGAAGTGGACACCAAGTTTGCGAAACTTTCAGGCTCAATGTCTCTGTCTTCGGACATTTTATATAAATTAGTTTTCATTCTGAAGTTTTCGTACACTGTTAAGACATCGGATGCTAGGCCTGTTAGTCCCATGAAGACATTTCCATAGTTGAACACTTTTTCAAAGTTATTAGACACACCCAACGATTGGGAACCTAGTCTCATGTCACACGCAATGGCAACACAATCTTTTCCCACCATTGCAACGGCAGTACCACCTAATTAAATGAAAATTGTAAATTTCGTATGTTAGTATGGCTTTCATAATTCTGAAATGTTGTGTATCATTGGCTGCTCATGCTATTGGAAAGCGTCTTCCAGACCGTAGGTTATGGATTCACGAAGGAATGGAAAAGGCAAGGCAAGAATGATCAAGTGCCTGAGATGAAGGGTGGCACATACCATTAATTGAACTTGGATCTGACATTGTTTGTTTGAATATGTAGTTATGCTTGTTGTATTTCCTGAATATCAATCACACTCAATTGTACACGGACCCAGCTCAGCTTGTCTCCT
>JAJMFV010000012.1:0-81715 GCA_030568425.1 Ambrosiozyma llanquihuensis | reverse complement strand
CAGTTGGTGCATTGGTTGTATATGATATTTCGAATTCTGATTCTTATGAATCCGTTTCAAGATGGTTAAGAGAGATGAAAGACCATGCCGATGCAAATATAGTGATAGCATTGGTTGGTAACAAATCCGATTTGGAACATTTAAGAGCCGTTCCAACTGAAGAAGCAAAGAATTTTGCAGCTGAAAATAACTTGTTGTTCACTGAAGCATCTGCATTGAATGCTGAGAATGTTGAAGTGACATTCCATCAATTAATCAAATCGATTTATGAAATGGTTTCAAAGAGAAAGTTTGATATGGATGGTGCTGATAATTCAAATTCAAACAATAACAACAATTTAAAAGGTAATACAATCACTTTAACTCCTGCTCCAAAGGATAAAAAGATTTCTAAGAATTCAAATTGTTGTTGATGAAAATGAAAATGAGAGGGGGGTTTAAAGAAGGCGATATTTGGAGAAATTGCTGTTGTTGTTGATAGATTAATATAATGTACTGTGTGTTTTTTTGGGTGTTTTCTAGTTTTGGAATTACAGAGTCAGAAATATACAAAGGAGTGTTTAACACTGCTCCACTTGACCATATTTCTGATGTTTTTTGCAATTTACTTCACCATTCTTCTTCTTCTTCTTCTTCTTCTTCTCATCTCTCATCTTTCTTCTTTAACTATATATTATTTTTCTTGATCACATTGTTTTCTTTTTCTTGTATATGTTGAGTTTTTCTTATTATTATTTTTTATTATTATTCATAATCTCCTTTTTTATTGTTGTTTTCTTTGATTTTATTTTGTCTTTTTGCTATAACAATATCATTTATGACGGTTAGTATGATGTAATGGACAAAGTCAAAGTTACTTTACGATAACTGATTAGATAAAAATACAAAACAAAAAATTACACAGGTTGAAAATGAAGTATATACATATACTTTATGATTACTTTTTCAATTCACTAAAATCAGCATCTTCATCTTCATCTTCATCATCATTTGCAACTTTACCAGATTCATTTTTCAATTTTTCTTCAACTTTAGAATAATCGATAACTTTACCTCTTGTTCTTCTACCGGTTGTGATTATATTTGAGGTATCAATCTCTAACAAATCATCCTCTTCTTCGTCTTCTTCTTCAATTAGTTTGTCATCGTCAACGTTATCGTCATTGTCATCTTCGTCATCTGTGTCTTTGCCTTCATCTTCAGGTGGTGGGATATCATCGTATTTTCTACGTGAATGTTTTCTCTTTTTTTTCTTATCTTTGGAGTCGGTGGAGGTTGTTGTTGTAGTTGAATCTTTTGTTTCATCATCTTCTGGTTTTCTCTTTTCTCCGGTGCTTGGAGAAGCAGAGGCAGCAGGGGAGTCCAGATTAGGGGTCTGTTCGAGTTGTGGTTGTTTTGGTTCTTCGGACATTGTGAATTGGATGATGTGAGCAATGAATTGAAGTAGAGTGGAGTGGGATTGAAGTGGATTGAAGTGGAGTAGTTGTTATATGTATAAATCTGTAACAAGTAATTCACGTTAGTGAAATAAACTGTGAAAAGGAGAGAAGAGAGAGCACACCCCTGCACCACCAGACACCCTCGCCACCCCCGCCACCCCCAATCCATCACAGATCACAGTTCGCAGATCACACCACACTGAAAAGAGAAACAAATCAAAAGTTGCTTCTGCTTCTGCTTCTCAAAATATATTTTACTTCTATTGTACACACACAAACAATACACAAACATCCCCTCCTTCTGATCCACTACTACATCGAATAACTCACTCCATCTTATCCAGATTACCACTCAATTCACCCTTACCATACACCACCTACCACCTACCACCCACATCTTTTTTATTTTGGCATCCTTGTATATACTTACATACATACATAGTAAGGTACATTCTCGTGCACTTCTCACCTTACTCCCACATTATCTCATCCACTGATTCCTTCCCCCTTCCCCCTCTGTATAGTTATATCCTCTCCATCAACAATTGCATAGGATTTAACAACTCATCTCTGCATATAACCACATACTCTTCTCCCCCCATGACTGAAATATTCACCTATGAAGACCCTCTCATATCTTTATTGAAAGACCCTCAATTGAATAGAGAAGTGGAAAAGACAAAAGAATTAATAGAAATAATAAACTGTATAAATGATTCCCAAATTAAAAATTGGTGTATCGAATCTTTCGAAATACTAAGAGACTTGGAAAAAATTGAAGTGAAAATAAACAACTGGGAATTCCAAACTTTGGATTTCAATTTACAAATTAACCATGATTTATCATTCTCAAATGATAATAATTCAAACTCTAATGAAAAAAATAAAATTAATTCAGAATTGGCAAAACGTGTTTCCAACCATTGTCTTGAATTACATCAGATCTTAACCGATTTGAGTATCGAAATTGATGAATTGAATCAATTTAATAGAAGATTATCTCCTTTCCAAAGAATATCAGATCCAGGTACAATCTTGACTGAATTAGGATTAAGAGTGATAAAATTAAAAAATAAACTCTCGGATGAAATCTCAATCCATTATTCAAAGGCTAAATTGGTAATAATCGGTATTGGATTGGAAAAATTGATTCATAATGATGATGATGATGATGATGATGAAAACAACGAAGATGATCTGATCAATGAAGAAACAATACTCAATTATAAAAATTTCATCAATACTTTACTACATCAATTAAATGATTGTGTTAGCTCAGGTGATACAATTGGAGCATTGGAATGTATTGTTATAGTTAGTGATATTGAAAAAATGTTTGAAAGTATGAAATTCCAAAAACTTCAAGCTCAACAACAACGTAAGTTGTCCTATGATATGAGATCGTCTTCTACAAAGTATCATGATGATGATGATATGATTTCATCAAATGAAGATGATACAATCATACAAGATGATGAAGATGATGAAGATGGAGATGAAGATGGAGATGATGAATTTGATGGTGATAAATCATTATCAAGTATTAAAATTGATCAAAGAAGACAACGGAGAATGAGAAATGAATCAAATAGAATGAGTTTCGAAGAAACTTCATTGCATAGAAGTACAATCTCTGCAAAATTACCATATTTGATGACCGCTTTCCAAGAAGCAAAAGCTACGGAAGAAGAATTGAAAGAAGTGATGAGAACAAATCCAGGAAATAATAATAAGAATACCAAGCTAAAGAAAAAGAAATCAAAAAGAAATAGTGATAATGTTGAAAATGAACTATCCATTTCAGTTTCCAATCCTCAATCCACATCAAAAGACGTCCTATACAACATCTCAAACCAAAACACTAACAACAACAACACAAACACAAACACAACTCAACCATATTCAATTCCAATTAACAATAACAACAGCATACATCAACAATCAACATTCTTATCATCCAGCCCAATAACATCAGAACCAATGAAACTACCAAACCCATATCTACAAAACTCAATCCTTTCTTCATTTCTGAAACCACAAATAAAACAGGTTTACGTGGATCCAATACCCACATCAAAAACCAACAAGGAAAACACAAACATTTTATCAGTGATAACAGCAGCAAAAGATCAAGCAGTTCAAGCTACAAAGGAGAAATTACTAAGATTACAACAGAATGAAGATTTAAAAGATATTAATTTGTCACCTAGTAGATTGAATTCAATCAAGATTGGTAATGGAAGGGTGAAGTATACTGTTGAAGATATTGAAAATCAATTGAAGCCGAATGTTTGTCCTCCTTCACCTGCAAAGGAGATTGTTCCTGTGTTTACAAACACATCCAGTGTCAATACTACAGCTACAAGTTCAAGTACAAGTACAAGTACAAGCACGCCGTTTGGATATGTGGGTGGTGTTGTTGTTGGTGGAGGGAATAGAACATCGGTGAATAGTTTGTTTGGTGGATTGTGGAGTACGAATGGTGGGGGTGTGGGTGGAGGTGTGAGTGGAGGTGTGGGGAATGTTGGTAGTCGAAAGAGTGTTAATGGTGTTTCGAAGGATTATAGTTTTCATGATATTGATAATCTGATTGATTAAATTGTATCGTGACTGCTATCATTATCACTATCATCCGCCAGTCACTGCCAGTCACTGCCACTATGGCTATCACTAACACATCACTGCCACTATGACTATCACTAACACATCACTGCCACTATCATCACTGCCACTATCACCACTGCCACTATCACCACTGCCACTACTACCGCTATCTCTGCCACTATCTCTGCCACCACTATCACCACTATCACCACTATGACTATGACTATCACCATCACTATCGCCATTAGCAACATGATTTAGAGTGGTTGACCACCTGATGACACTGTATGTTGGTGTCATGATAAAATTATATCATGATGGCCCAGTTGATATGATAACTTGATAATCCATTTCATTGGGAACCTGGAGACCGGGTGATATGATAACATGATAGTCCAATTGATTGAGAACCGAAAACCCTGATGATATGTTATAGCATGATAATCCAATTCATTGATAGATTGACAACCCTGATAATATGATAACATTGAAACATGATTTGATTGATAAACGGATGATATTATTGGTTGATTGTGATTATGGTTGCTGTTGTAATAATGACTCTGCATTCTTTGTATTATTTTTTTTCACTTTTTTTTAATTGTTGTATGGTATGGTTTTGCATAATATATTCATGATACATTGATATTACACACTAAGCTGTACTAATACTTGCTAGAGAAGACCAACTTATTGAGTGATAAGTAATAAGTAATATTGAACTATTCTGATAGGTTACTAATTATCAGTGTCAAGTGGTGTTGTTTATATTCATCATTTCTGAAGAGTACCAATCATCACGAGCCACTATAACTCTCGTACCCATCAATATTAAACAATACTGATCCATATTATTCATCCCTTATAATCAGTATTTTTCAGCACCATTTAACACTAATAATCAATAATAGTAAGTACGAATCAGTATTGTTCATCGCTAATTATCAATACTAATCAGCTTTGTAACCAATAATCACTCATAATCACAACTACTAAATATTTCTGATCAGTAGGAAATCACGCCAAACAGTACTAACCGCTACTAAACAGTACTTTTTGGCCACGACTCATCAATACTGATCAGTATTAGTCCATGTTTACCAATATTAATCAATACTACAAACCACTAAATCATTCTAATCAATAAAATTGTAATTTTCGAATTATATTATATGATATTATATACATGTGGAAATGTGACCATGAGATCCGAGTGAGATGATTTGCAATTTGGAATTTGAACTTGAAAATTTGATATACGCTCAATCTATCTACCAACACCAACACTACCATCCTCCATATCTTTCAAAGCCCTAGTAACACTAGATCCAGCATCATAACGTTTACTATCATCAACTTTCATAACATTAGCTCTAATCACTCTTGGATCATTAGTCAAGGATCTAATAATTTCACGCTGAACACCAACACTTGAATCAAACAATATAGTGAAATGAGATCCTTGGAAATGTGTTTCGCTTGCCTTTTTCATTAGTTTCGGAAGTGGTCTTGCTCCTAATCCATTCACTTCACGCACCACTCCGTTGTTGTTTATGATTAGTTTTCCAATTGTCATGGCCACTTCTTTTGCGTCTGCATGCATTGCTTCTTGTGTTGAGATTCTGGCTATTGCTATAAGTTCGTAAAGCATGGTGTGTGTTGTGTGTTGTGTGTGTTGTGAGTTGCTTCAGGTGTGCAGTGTTGTGTGGTTGAAGGGTGGTTGAACAGTAGTTGAAGAGTGAAATAACCTGTTGATGGTTCAGAGAACGAGAAAAAAATTGAACATTTCTCCAGTCTGCCATTTTGCAGACGCGTGTCGATATGGCGGCGTGTGGTCTCTTTTTTTGGCTGTTTGGGAGGCTGTTAAATTGATTGTTTCTTATCAGAAAGAGATTGAGACCCATTTTGCATTGATTGTGGTGTGTTTGTTACATCTACCATCCACCCAGTACACCTCATTTTATTTTGATTGCACCTCTGAAGTATGTTCGAATGGATGTTTGGAAAGAGGCTCACGCCTCAAGAGCAGATGAGAAAAAATCAAAGAGAATTGGAAAGGTCACAGAGGGAATTGGACAGGGAAAAGGGCAAATTACAAAACCAAGAAAAGAAATTGATTTCGGATATCAAGAAATCTGCTAAATTGAATCAATTAAAAACCATCAAGATTCAAGCCCGGGATTTAATTCGAACTAGAAAACAAATTGAGAAATTCGATAAGATGAAGATTCAATTACAAGCTATTTCATTACGATTACAAACCATGCGTGCTTCAACACAGATGACCAATTCGATGAAAAATGTAACAAGGTTGATCAATGGGTTGAATACAAATGGTTTGAACTTGTCCGAGTTAAGTAAGATCTCAATGGAATTTCAAAAATCGTTTGATATGATTGATCAAAAGCAAGAGGTTATCGATGATGTCATGGATGACATGATGGATGATGAAATCGATATTGACGATGAAGCAGAGATCGATGAGGTTGTTAATAAAGTTTTGGATGAGATTGGAATCGATTTGAATAGTAAGTTGGTTGATGGCTCTTTGAATGGGAATATCAACGAAATGGAGGACAAGCATGCTGTTGCAAGTAATAATGGTGGGTTGAAGCCTCAAATGGTGGGATTAGAAGGTGGTAATGGAAATGGTGGTGATATGGGTTTGGATGATGATTTACAGGCAAGATTGAACAGCTTGAAGAGATGATCGGATGCCTCCCCATCCCTGCACCAGATAAGCACTCCCCTCCCCCCGCCACCTATTATTATTATATATATACAGTATAATGAATTGAATTTTAATGGAAAATATTCGAAGTGTGTACGTACATAAGCAAACCGTAGCCAATATAAGGTAATATAGCTCCTGTGACCATGTAAGATGACTAAGTTAACAGAAGAGCCAGAGAATGTGCAGAGGGAATGACCGAGCGGGAAGCAGCGAAGCAACTCCCACAGGAACCAGCACAGCCGGGCCACGCTTGCCAATTTTGAATTTAGCTGTTGCCCATGCTCTGGTGCAACTCATCTGGTTTGTGGGCTACTTGTCTGCATCTGGTACCCCCTCCAACAGGTTAAATTACGGCTCACTGTATACATAGAATCATAAAGTTGATAGCTGCTGGTATAAATACTCTGTCCGCATCTTAGTATCGTCAAAAACATCACACTCACAACCTCAACCTCAAACACATTCTCCCTCAACCATCATCAGCATAAGCAGCATCTTTACTCCGCAACAAAAATCACAACTAATATACTTTGCATTTCAATGGTGTCCAAAATTTCATCTTCTTCAGATGATAAGAAGAAAAAGTCTTCTGGCTTGTTCAAGAAATTGAAAGAAAAAGCACATATCCATGGCCATGATCATGATCACGATCACGATGTACCAAAGACTGGTGTCAAGGTTGCTACATCCAACATCCCTCCCAAAGTGGTCAAACGGGCCTCCACTACTCCTACACCCGTCAAGACTACCACTCAAACAACTACTACAAACAATACCAAACCCACCGCCTCCATAAAACCCGCAAAACCTTTAAATGATACAATCATTGTTCCTCCAGCTAAATCTACCATCATCGATAATGACGATGGTAAAGTCTCACCAACTAATACCCGTCCAACCCCAACCCCAACCCCAGCAACTTCAGTTTCCAGTGATTCAAACCGTTCGAAATTGTTATCCCGTTTCAAACGTACATCCTCTACAACCTCAGTTCGAGGATCAGTTCCAAATTCAACAACTTCAACAACTACAAGGCCTCATTCTTCATCCTCACCAATGGTGCTTCAGCCACATTCAAGAACATCCTCAATCAATTCTTCTGCCTCTCTAAGAAAAGTGAATAGACCAAACACAACATTAGGTCACTCTATCAATAACGGACAAACTGCAAGCAACATCCTAGGCACTTCAGGCAGTATCATAACTCCTCCTAGATCATCATCAAAATCAGGTTTACCTTCGATCGACGATTACGATGCCGTTCATAAACCAAAACAAAAACTGGTTTATAATCCATATGGTGTCAATTCAAATGCTATGGCTGCTAATGGGAAGGCAAATGGACACGGTGCATCATTTTCATTGGATCCAACTGATGATGAATCTAATCAATTACCCTTTCCAATTGAATTGCCTAATGATTATCTACCTCCTTCGTTTAAACTGGAGCATCAAGATTTATTTGACGAATATGAGTTTTATAAAGAGGATGTGACTAAGAATATTGGTACTGGTGCTTCTGCATCAGTTAAGAAGATTCATAGAATTGGTAGAGCAAAGGAAGTTTATGCATTGAAGAAATTTGTCTTGTTCAAAAGTGAAAAACCTGCTGAATTTTATCAAAGAGCTTCAAAAGAGTACATCATCCATAAGAATCTATTCAATGGTTTGCATATTGTCAAATGCTATTCATTGATCAAGATTCCACATCAACAGAATCTAACTCGCGGGTGGGGTTTTGTGTTGGAACTTTGTAAAACTGATTTGTTTTCATTGATTCAAGACACAAAGAAGTGGCTAACCTCCACTACAACAAGTGAAAAACTATGTATCTTTAAACAAATAGCATACGGTGTGAAGTATATGCACGAATGTGATATTGTTCATCGTGATTTGAAACCTGAGAATATCTTGCTGAGTGTTGATGGTATTGTTAAAATCACTGATTTTGGAGTCTCTGATTATGGACATAAGACCCCAGGTGATTTCAAATCAGGTATCAAATTGTCAACACAGTTGGTTGGATCTCCACCTTATCAATCACCTGAAGTTCAAGCAATGAATGGTATTCAAGCTGCCAAGAGAAACCCATACAATCCATTCATTATGGATCATTGGGGGTTGGGTATGATTTTATTCGTTATGTTTCTGGGACGTTTACCGTTTGTTGATTGTTCCAAAAATGATCCAGATTATAGAGACTATGATCATTCTTATGAACAATACTGTTTAAACCATGCACAAAATTTTAGAAAAAATGACACTACAAAAGGTCCTGGTTTAGAATATAGATTTGCCAAATTTTTCCCTCAAAAAGGTGTTGCAAGATTAGCATGGAGACTTTGTGATCCTGTAATTTCTACAAGATACACTCTGTTCGAGTTGTTCAATGATCCTGCTTTCCAGACAATTGAAATGTGTATTGAAGAAAACCAATACGAATGTAATTTCTATCATCATCATGACATTGATTTCATGGGGAAGCATGAATATGCAGATGTTAGCTCTCATACTTCAGTGAGACCAAAACCATTGGCTCAAACTGAATCAACAACATCCATGTTGGAATTCACAAGACAACCAGTTTCCCAACGTAAATCAATGTTGGATGTCTTGAAAGCTGGTGACGATGAGAAGAAAATCGATAATTCATCTAAACAATCGAGCGATTCTTCAGGTTCATTGGCTCCAGTTGATGAAACATCAGTTGAAAACGGTACCAAGATTGCAGTTCCATTAGCAAAATCCTCATCCACTTCATTATCTGCCCATATAACAGTGCATAGCAACGGTAACGGTAATGGTGACAACAATGAGATAAACTCGCTACATTCATCATCTGCATCGTTGGTCAAGCAGGACAATGACCATACATCACATCCAATGATGAGAAACACTTCAACTGGTTCTAATTTAACATTGAATTCGTTATGTACAATGGATGGAGTGATGGAGATCAAGTTAAGTGGTGATCAATCCAGTGAATTCAAAGTGATCTCATCTGAAACAATCAAGAAATGTGGATGTTGTAAAATTAGCAAGAGTCATCATCATGTGAGCAAATGGTGATACTTTAGAAAGAAAAAGTAGAAGTTGACAATAACTTAAAAAAAAAACCTCATGCTTTAAAAGGTACAAAAATATCAAAAAATTATATATCAAAAGTTCTGAGATCAGGTGTATGTTATAATTGAGTTTCAGGTTATGGTTTTTTTATTCCATACTTTGAAACAGTTGTTTAGATCATTTGACGTTCTTCTCGTGTCTTTTTTGTTTGGTCATTTCTTTTTGTTGTTTTGTGTTCATGCTAGATTGATGATTTTTCGAAACTGCATTCTATCTTCATTAATTTTGTTCTTTGTTCTGGTGTTTGTGCGATTGTTTGTTTATTATGTTTGTTTTTCATTCGCTTTTGTGTTCTTTTTTTTTACGTTTTATAATCTACCTTGTGTCTTTGATAACCTTAGAATGTACGATTTAAAGCGTATTACAAAGATGACAAATATTCAGTGTATTTCGCATCTCTTCTTCAAGTGCTGTTTTGCTTCAAAAGATTGGTTGTCTTTACTTGTAACTCATACTCAGTCCTCGATTACCTTTCTTCATTTTTCATCTTTCGCAAAGAATATTTATCTAGTCTCTGGTAGCATACGCATGGTGCAGCTAATGAGATGAATCAGCCATACACAAAGTCTTGGCTGAATAACCCCTACATTAATTCCGAGATCCAGGACAATATATTAAAGCTATCTTTTTGACATTGTATATAAGTTGACTTATAACTGTTTCAACCTAAATCCCTTCAAGTTGGCGATTGTCTATTGACGATCATATATGAATACAAAAACATCGGTGTCGGTAATGATGAATAATCAGCACTAGTTGGTTCGCCATGATGCCACCTCAAATGACTCCACTTTATAAAAAAAATATAAAAAGAATTGGTACTGGTACTGTGATATTCAAGATAAAGAAACCCTACACATTCCAAGCAGGGTAAATAATCATCTTAAATCATCTCTTCATTGTGTATATACACAAAAAACATCTTCAAGTATATAGATACACGTATATTGCAACAACCCAGCATTCTTACATACAATTCATGCTCAGACGCATACAAATCACAGATCCCGATGAAGAGGACTATGATTCCGAATACGCAAATCATCCTCCACCTACCGACTCCGAAGCTGAAATCGAATTTGAAAACTTGCCAACTAACGACATCCAATGCTGTTAATGGTGTTGGTAATAGTGCTGAACCTTCATCTTCTTCGTTGTTGTCAACGCCAATATCCGTGAGACGGGTCAACCGAAGCTGTGGAAACTTCATCTCTGGTTTGAACATGCACGATGTGAATTTTGCTGATGCACCTTTGATACTAGACGAATGAGTTCCTTCGGCTTTCAGAACACGTTCGATTATTATCTTCGATCCGTAAATTTCGGGTTGATATGCTTCTGGGCCTTCATTTTTGAAAGTGACAACTGCTCTGGCTGTTGATTTTCCGTGCATGAAGATCCACGATCAGTCTCATTTGCCTTTGCGCCCAAAGTTAGAGTTGGTGGATTGAAGAAAGTCTTAATTGGTTTATTGTTTGATGAAGCAATTTCTGCATAACTTAAAGGTTTTAAAGGTTGGGGGTTTTCTTTTGGGACGATCAGTCTCATTTGCCTTTGCACCCAAAGTTAGATTTGGTGGATTGAAGAAAGTCTTGATTGGTTTATTGTTTGTTGAAGCAATTTCGGCATCCCCAAAAGAAAACCCCCAACCTTTAAAACCATTAAGTTATGCAGAAATTGCGTCAACTAACAATAAACCGATGAAGACTTTCTTCAACCCACCAAATCTAACTTGTTCAATTTCCAAACTCCTCTGAATTGGCGCACAGCTTGAAAATTATTGTATGAGGATCACCATAAGTAGTCAGAGACCAGATCCTTCTGCGGCACGTGACGCGGAAATGCCAAGAGATTGCACCAGCCACGAGGGCATCAGCGAAAGCGGATTCTAAGCATGTACAGCCACTAACGACATTTGTTTCCCGTTTAGGAAACATATTTCGAAGTCTACGCAAGGCTACTTGGAGACGGAATCTCTCTCCCATACAACTGACCCCAGGTAATCATTGCATCTGTACTATGGAGTGAACCTCTCAGTGGGTCACTTCAACAGATCACTTTATAATCATGCTATTGATTCCTATGATGTTATCACCATTCTTTTAACCAGTTTTCCATACCAGACTCAACACGTTCCCTTCACCTCATGTCAGGTTTCACATGCTGATGCCACATCACCCACTTTCCCAACAAGAATTCTGGTGAAAAATTTTTACTTCACACACACACAGACAGAAAATCATGGCTGTGCTCCGAGGAAGTTAAGGAGAACCCTTGATTTTACACTTGTTGTAATTGAATTTGGAGTCGGTTCCTGGGTTATTAGGGGCTACTTTGATGAGGGACATGTTGATATGACTGGTTTTATGTTATGTTTTCACTATAGATATACATCAACACAACTGCGGTGCGCATAGGAGTATCGTATCAATCGTGTCCTTTTAGTGTGGATGCGATGCGATGCACGCCATTTTGAGCCTCGATAAATTTAGTACTCAGCCAGGGAGACCGGTGATGTACCAAGACAATTTCGAAATTCATTCTTCTGACTCTACTCTACGCTTATCTACTCGGGCAACTTTGAGTATACCAAATCGGTCCATTCAATTGCTTTTGTTAGACTCTAAAATCATTGCATTTTTCTCCTTTGGATTCCTGTTATAAATACTACATAATATTCCATCCTCATTCATTCTTTTGAAATCACATCCCAACCGACTCTGAAAATCATACACTGCGCATACTCTATACATATATATCTTTTCTAATATGAGGTTGAATATGAAATCAATGCTCTCTTCAAGCTCCCCTTCGGAGCCATCGGTCAGTTACTCTCGAGAATCAGACATCAAGAATGAATTTGAAACTTCAAACTTCACTGATTCTGCATCCAACTCGGAAACAGATGTTGAAAACACTTTGAAAAAAAGATTCACATTTTGGTCAATTTTAGGTGTTGGTTTTGGCTTAACCAACTCATGGTGTGGTATCTCTGCCTCTATGGTCTCCGGTATCTCAACTGGTGGTTGTATAGTTATCGTTTATGGTATCATCATCGTTGCTGCCATATCCGTTGGTGTTGCAATCACATTATCAGAATTGACCTCAGCGATTCCAAATGCAGGTGGTCAGTACGTCTGGACAAAAGTGTTGGCTCCTAAAAGACATGCTCCATTTTGGTCATTTTTATGTGGTCAATTAGCATGGATTGGTTCAGTGTTTACAGTTGCTTCTATGGCAATCTCATTGGGTACCATGATCACAGCGATGTATAATTTGGCTCATCCTGATTTCGAAGTTAAAAGATGGCATGTGTTTGTTGCTGGTCAAGTTTTCCATTGGTTCACATTCTTGTTTAATTGTTACCAAGGCTGGCTACCATATGTTGCTTCTGGTGCTCTATACTGTTCGATCATGTCTTGGCTTGTTATTTCAATCACCGTTTTGGGATGTTCAAAAGGTGAGTTTCAACCTGCTAAGTTTGTCTTTGTTGAATTTAACAATCAAACAGGTTGGGCATCTTCTGGAATTGCATTCATCACAGGTTTGATTAACCCTGCATGGTCATTTTCTTGTTTGGATTCAGCAACGCACATGGCTGAAGAAGTTGAAAAACCTGAAAAAGTTATTCCACAGTCAATCATGTCTACTGTCTTGATTGGATTCGTCACCTCGCTCAGTTATGTCATTGCTATTTTCTTTTGCATTAAAGATATTGATGCGATCTTAGCAGATACTACAGGTTTCCCGGTTATGATTATCTACCATCAAGTTCTACGTAATAGAGCTGGTGCATTGGTGTTAGCATCTTTGGTTTTGACATCCCTATTTGGTTGTAACATCCAATGTCACACTTGGCAACAAAGATTATGCTGGTCGTTTGCTAGAGACAATGGTATTTGGGGGTCCAAATATTGGTCTAAAGTTGACAAGAAAACTGGTGTTCCATTAAATGCTCATATTTTCTCATCAATTTTGGTCTCTGCTGTGTTATGTATCTACTTGGGTTCAACAACCGCTTACAATGCTTTGGTTACAGGTTGTATCACCTTCTTGGTCTTATCGTATGCTATTCCAACTGTTTTCTTGTTGATGAAAAAGAGACAGATTAGAAGAGGTCCATTTTGGATGGGCAAATTAGGGTTTGTTTCGAATATTGTTCTGCTATGCTGGGCTTTGTTCTGCTTGGTGTTCTTCTCGATTCCGTTTTACATGCCTGCTGAAAGAGAGACAATGAATTACGCATCATGCGCAACTGTTGGTGTTGTTCTATATTCTGTCATTTACTGGTTTGCCAGAGGTAAAAGACACTACATAATGAGAGAGGATGAGACACAGATGTATGAAGTTGAATACTAATTGAACAATCCACAACTCAACTTCATTCTTTATATTTGCTAAATGTTTACCCTCTGCTATAAAATAAATCCCATCCTTTAGATCAACCTGTTTTCAACTCTTCTGTAACGTAATAAATAAACCAATACGCGTTTTCCTTCCCTCGGAGGGTGGCGAGTGAAGTAGACTGTGGGTGTGGCGAGTATTTTCAATGCTTTGAATTCCAGCTAACGAGGCTCATCAGCAAGCAACATTGAAGAAACAGAATAGTTGCATCATATTGTTATATCATCTGTACCATTTCTATCTAATATCGATACCGTTGAATCAAATATCACTGCAATATAAATTGACTCACATCCACTTTGAAATCACCACATTCCTTTCCAAATTTCACCACTAGTTTAGAATTCCGGGGAAATCTTGCCATCATATATTCCAAACACCATACTCTTTGATCTTCAACAACAGATCCATACCAATTTGCTTCCCTGACATAAATCAACCCACATCATGAGCTTTGGAGACTTTTGCTGCATGTGTCTTTCAACATTCCCCAAACTTGCATGCACATCGTTATTTTTATGGTCGTATTACACAGCTGTGTTTAAAATCGCTTTCGTCACGATAGTGAATCCGCTTGTGTCCATATTCGCATTTGTTTATTTCACGATACTGGTAACTATATGCATACTATTATACTACTTGATTATTGCAGTTGGATCGGGATCCCCATTGGATCATCCTGCATTGTGTTGTTTCAGTTATCAAAACGGTGACTCAATAACACCTCCAGAAGTACTTGTTGCAAAATCAATAATGGTGAAAGAAAGTGGAGCATTTAGATTCTGTAACAAGTGCAAAGTTTGGAAACCTGATAGATCTCATCATTGTTCGTCGTGTAACAGGTGTGTACTTCGAATGGATCATCATTGTCCTTGGTTTGCCACTTGTATTGGGCTCAAGAATCAGAAGTTTTTCGTTCAATTTTTAGGATATACTGTGGTTTACTTAGTTTCACTGACTTTGTTAACTGGTAAGACCACATATGGGATACTTTTTGATGATACCATTGATCAGAAATATTTCAGTCTTCATATCGTATTTGTGTTGTTGTTCAGTATCATCTTTGGTTTATGTGTTGCCATATTCTTGTTGTTTACAGTTTATCAGGTACTCAAAAACAAGACAACAATCGAATCATATGAGTTCCAAAGGTATAGAAGAAGTCATAATACAAAAACAGCTTCCTCGAATGTTTTCGATCTTGGCTACAAGAAAAATTGGAGATCGGTTATGGGGAATAGTTGGTATGAATGGTTGCTACCTGTTAGGGCTTCAAGTAATTACATTAACAGTGATGGATTAAGTTATGAGGTTAACCAGGATGTTTACCAATCGATAGTGCAAGAAAACAATCTGCAGCAAAGACTTTCTAGTGAGCTTCAAAACTATAGATCTCACCAGAAGAGAATACAGCAGGAAGGTGTGAATGAGCTTCTTAATTATAATGGAGGTTATAGTAACGTGTGACTTGAGCCAGTCAGAGTGACTGCTTAACGTGCAGCGTGCAACGTGCAACGTGCAACAGAAAGATCTGGTTTTTATACATCTACGGATAACTTCATGATGAGTACGATGGAGTGTAAATATATCTAATGAATAAATAAAATACGACAAATACATAAACTTTTCAGAGATATAAAAAGAAATAGAGTAAAAGAAGCGCCAGTCACTAAGTAAGTCTCTGAAGCTGAATCAAATGAGCCACACACTCCAACACGCCACATTATCTGGGCCCCAACATTTTACCCGGCCTTTTACTCAATAATTTCACGCTCTGAGGGAGTAGAGGAGGATCCTGGAGAGATAGAGAGATACCGATTGAACCTGTAATTTTTTTGCATTTGTTGATAAACCATCAAATTTATCTATCTGATAGGCAGTCTTATCCCTTCTTTACACATATCTTCATTCTGATCATATATCTTATCAAAGATGGTTTTTGAGCTGAAACCATTCGACGAATTGAAAGTCGATCCAAATAACAAAAAGCGTATGTTACTTTGTATCCCATCAACCATCAAGAGAAACACTCGGTATACAATGCAATGATAATCCCGATACTGGATATACTAACTCTGATTATTATGATTGATTTGAATTAGGTATTGCATACTTTTATGATTCTGATATTGGAAACTATGCCTACGGTGCAGCACATCCTATGAAACCACATAGAATAAGAATGGCACATTCATTGATAATGAACTATGGATTATACAAAAAGATGGAAATATATCGTGCCAAGCCAGCAACAAGGCAAGAGATGTGTCAATTTCATACTGATGAATATATAGATTTCTTAGCAAGGGTTACTCCTGACAACTTGGACATGTTTGGTAAAGAGCAGGCGAAATTCAATGTTGGTGAAGATTGTCCTGTTTTTGATGGTTTGTTTGAGTTTTGTTCCATTTCCGGTGGTGGATCGATGGAAGGTGCAGCTAGATTGAACAGAGGTAAGTGTGATATCGCAATCAACTATGCAGGAGGTTTACATCATGCTAAAAAGTCAGAATCGTCAGGTTTCTGTTACGTTAATGATATCGTGTTGGGTATCATTGAATTGTTAAGATACCATCCAAGAGTTCTTTACATTGACATTGATGTTCATCATGGTGATGGTGTTGAAGAGGCCTTCTATACAACTGATAGAGTTATGACTTGTTCATTTCATAAATATGGTGAATTTTTCCCTGGTACTGGTGAATTGCGTGATATTGGTGTTGGTAAAGGTAAACACCATGCAGTTAATGTTCCATTGAGAGATGGTATAGACGATGCCACTTATAGATCCATCTTTGAACCTGTTATCAAGAAGATTATGGATTGGTATCAACCTTCAGCTATTGTTTTACAATGTGGTGGTGATTCATTGTCTGGTGACAAATTGGGTTGTTTTAATTTATCAATGAGAGGTCATGCCAACTGTGTCAACTATGTCAAATCATTCAATGTTCCAACAATGGTTGTTGGTGGTGGTGGATATACAATGAGAAACGTTGCTAGAACGTGGTCATTTGAAACCGGTTTATTGAATGAAGTTGTTTTGGATTCTGAATTACCATTCAATGATTATTATGAATACTATGGACCAGATTATAAATTGGATGTTAGACCATCGAATATGCACAATGCAAATTCACCAGAATATTTAAATAGAATCTTGACCCAAATTTTTGCAAACTTGGAAAATACAAAACATGCGCCATCTATTCAAATGCATGAAGTTCCGCATGATTTGGTTGATTTTGATGATGATCCAGATGATGATGATAAAGACGCAGTTGATGTTAGAGGTGGAACACAAAAGGCAAGAGATGAAATGGTTGTTCCAGATAACGAGCATTACGATAGAGATGAAGATGCATTGAAATCTAAAGATTTTGCAAACTATAAAAATATTCAAGAAGAAAACCAACAGCAACAACAGCAGCCCAACAATGATCAAAAGTTTTCAAATTCAACAATTTTACCAAAAGATTACTACGAAAAGGCAGCCAGTGAGATGCTTGATGAATTAAATCAAGATGAAGATATGAAAGATGCTAGTGAGGAGAACTATGCGCCATCTACAGATCCAACAACTACAACATCGTCTGTTTCTGTTTCGCAACAACCACCATCAACATCAGCTTCTGAACCATCTCCTAAAGAGCCAACTGAACAAGTTGTGAGTGAAGAAGTGACCAATGGGGAGACTAAGCAATGATTGGTTTGTAAAATTGATGAAAAAAAAGTTTTAAAAAAAAAGTTAAAAAAAAGGTTTTGTTTCTTTTATAAATATATATGTACTATTTTTCCCATCTTATGTTGGGCGTTTTCCTAATCAAGATATTTTTGTTATGTTTTTATTGTCTTTAAGTCGAATTGTTCCCCTTTTGTTTCGTTACGACAAGCCTTTACTTTTCTTCTATCAAAATTATTTGTTTCCTGTGTGTGTTTTATATTTTTTTGATTTAAATTTATTTCAAATCCTTGTGTATCTAACGATTCTGTAAAGTAGAATTCTAGACCCAAGTTGTTGTAACATGAAACTACACCACTACTTTCAAAGGTTGTTATTTCGTTTATGATTATTAATTTTCGAGTACACACAGAGATCTACATATATCAAGTCCCAGCTTAGTTCTCTTTTTCAGGCTCCTCGGCATTTATACTTCTAAAACCAGAATTGAAACCCAAGAGACTATTGATACCAGAGACCCAATCACCAGTAGTTCTTGAAACACACCAAACACCAGTATCATCTCTATCCGTCTTATCTCTCTGGTTAACCTTCAAAGTCTTGAATTTCACGCTCTCAGGCATATCCCACTTGGGATTCAATATCGACCCAGACTCACTAACCACATGGATCTCATCTCCTGGAAACAACTTCAACTGGGGCATACCATCAATCGAAAACTTTGCAGAGGTGTTGGCCTGTTGCAATCCACCCTTGGCTCTGACCTTAACTGCGATATGAGACGTGGATGGGAGGATTAAGGGTCTGAAGGATAGTGATCTTGGGCAAACTGGCGTGAGCAAGATACATGGCACGATAGGATGCACGATTGAACCTCCTGCTGATAGTGAGTATGCTGTTGAACCAGTTGGTGTTGCAAAAATTAGGCCATCTGCAGTTGTAGTTGTTAAGAAGTGGCCGTTCACGTACACGTCCAAGTTGATCAATGAGGGTAATGAACCTCTGTGCATGACGATGTCGTTCATTGCATGCAGTGCTGTGTTTGGAGTGGCTATTGTTTTGTATAGGCTATCTGACTGGATATCTCCTTCTGACGGGGTTGATTTTTGAACAATGTGGCATTCTAGTCGTTCACGTTTGATCATTGATGCTCTGCTTTCGTACACTTCTTTGAATGCCTTTTCATGGTCTTTGAAGTTGAAAGGTAGTAAGAATCCAAGTGTGCCCATCGAAAACGATAACACTGGTGGTACCGAAGTGTTTGAAAACATTGAAACACCTCTTAAGATTGTACCATCACCGCCTAATGACACAATTAAATCTGCCTTTGCGACAATCTCTTCTAATGATCCTGTGAACAAGACATGCTTCAGACCATTTTTCTTCAAGTCTGATTCATAGTCCAATAACAATTCCTCGGCAACATCCTGGGTGACAATGACATTACAATTTGGATATGCTGAATGGATATGATCAATGAAGGTTGTCATTGCTGTTCTAACATGAGGTTGCCATGGTTTTTTAACGATTAGGATATTTGAAGGAGAAGTAGTCCAAACTAGGTTTTTAAAGAAGGAGTGTTGATTGGTAACGTATCTTGGAACCTGACGTTGTTTTAGTTTTGAAACTTCTTGGATTGAAACATACTTGTTCACTGGTGAGCTGGAAGAATCAATGTTTGTGAAGAATCTTTTAGTGGTAGGTATTGGGTTTCTGAGTTTAGTAAAGATTGTTTTCGGTATTCTTTTGAACACCGGGTTGTTAATTAACAGCATGGAATGGAATGGATTGGAATGGTGAGGTGGGGTGGGGTAAACTCGGTATATTATTTAGTAGTATGGGGTGATAAGGAAGTTAAAGGGTTTGGGCAAGTGAGTGGCGGTTGTAGTGGAGGAAAAATGAAGTAGATATAGTTGAAGAAGAACTTCAAGTACAAATTGGAGGTTGAGATGTTTACGAGGGAATACAAGAGAAGTAAAAGACACAACACGTTTGCCAAAGGATCAAATGTGGAGCAACTCTGGAGTGACTCAAAAATAGGGCTGAAATCTCAGTTCAACAAGATTCGCCAAAAATCAACGAAACCCTCGGGCTCCTACACAAGACGCAATGGTTGGTGTTGGTGCTCTCTCTTGCTCCTTCTGGATTAGTTGGGGATGATGAGACAAGACGGTGATGCTTATCAGCGATAGAACGGTACTAGACTTGGGCAATATACTGAAGGCTCCATTACACAAAATACACCTACCAAATAATCTCTATTGAAAGAAAGAATAACTGTATTGTCAATCCTTGCAGTCGACCCCATTCGGATGCACGAAGGCAAGTCCTTAGAAGAGTATGAAAAAACTTCGAATGATCCACTGCACCCAAGATTTACAAATGTTGTTCTCCAGTACAAGGCTTGTTATCAAAATCTCTCCAGATGGAGAAATCTTGTCAGAAATCTAATATTCTTATTGTCATGGGTCAAGAACGCTCTCTGTTAGAAGAGGTTCAACCTCGGAAGAATGCTGTTGTCGATGACTGCTGCTTGTCTGTGATTTGCGTTATTCTTTTAAGGGAAAACAAAGGATTAAAGGTAAACCCGCCAAAAGATTGAAATAAACAGGACTCCCGTTTCCTTTTATACAGGCGATTCGGGAAGAGTGCGAAAATTTGAAGAAAAAAGTGATGTAGCCGGGTAACACCTTTCGCAAGAGGTCTTTCTCAACTCGACTCATCCTTGCACCGTGTACCGCTTGTTCTATACACGCCCCACTGGAAGATCCCATCGCGTATACGAACAGCCTGTTCAAATTGGCACAAGGTGCATTTGGATCACTTTTGAATACCAACCATGATCCACTTCTCTTCACAACACACTTCAAGAGTAGGACCAACATATATACAGCCTAATACCTCCCTCTGCTATTCATAATGTCAAAGAAAATCAACCTTAACTCAGCAGTTGCATTGAGAAACGAATGTGATGATTTCTTACCTCCAGTCTTCACCGACAAACTAGGTTTCAAAGAATCAACCAAATTGATCGATACAAAGTTGATCATTGGTTACGCATCCGTCGTCTCAGCAGGTGGACTATACTACTACGACAAAGAAAACAAAAACGATTTCACTGATGCCGATTACCGTAACATCACAGCCCTCTTAGTTGGTGTTGGACTCCTATTTGAACTTCTTTGGTTCTTGTTCAATAAACTCTTCGTCAAGCAGATCAAATTCCAAGGTTCAAAAAACACTAAGAATGCTAAGAAACTTACTGTTTCTACATTTATCAAGTCTAAAACTGAGCCTGTTTATTATTTTGATATGAAATTGGGTGATTCAGAATTGATTGAAGGGGTTCCATTTAAAGACTTGTTCAATTCTGATGGATTTTTAGAATATCCTAAATTCGAAGCAAAGATTAGAAGTCTGGTTGAATCTTTAGAAAAGAAAAACTAAATAAAACTTAATACCGGGCAGGTCCCTATTTCTATATAGTCAAATGATCTTCTCCATAACTACTGTACATTATTATAGAATATAGTTAATTATAATTGGGTAAACACTTTTTTATAATCTAAGTCACTATAGCACATTGTCCATGTTACTATACTTCCTTAAACATTCATACATTCCATATGGTAAAATTTTCAAAATTGGTATCAATCTAGCATACATTGGATAAACAAAGATCCCATTATATCCATCCACCAAGACAATCTCATAAATCCGCCTGCTCAATTTCTTATGATCAACCAAAGGTGCTAGAAATAAGTTATCCACTTTAACATCATCAAACATCTTTGATGTTAATTGACCAGGTGCAATCAATGACATCACAACGTTTTCATTCTTTGAACCATCGTGTGAAATCGAGTCGAAGAGATTTGTCAATGATGATTTTGTAGCTGAATAGATAGATAACGATCTAGGTGACACGAATCCCAATACTGATGAAACTGAAACAATATGTAGTCTTGAATTGTTGTTGTTGTGTGTGATTAATAAGTTTTGAATTAGTTTCAGTTGTGAGAAATAATTGATCTCAAATATTCTTCTGATCTCAATCTCTTGCAGTTCTATAAATTCAGAGTACTGTCGTATTCCTGCATTGCAGATCAGTATATCTATCGAAGAACCATTCAACTTACTGCTCACCTCAGCAATACACTGATCAGCCCCAATACTATCTTCGCCATGATCATGCTCACCTTCACGATCAAGATCATCGGTATAACCATTGGAAAAATCAACCTTGATAAACTCAATCTTCCCATCAAATTGACCCATCAGCAACTTCAACCCATCACTCAAAACTTTATCCAAAACAACAACCTTATTCACCTCAGCAACACCAACCCCAGGTTCTCCCTCAACTCCATGGCTCAAGAACTCCCTGACGATCTCAAGACCTAAGCCATTAGAACCACCAGTAACAACAACATTCAACCCCTTACCACAACCAGCACCATAACCATCATGGTAACTCAATCCAGCAAATTTATTCCGGTTGAAACAAGAACGCTTGTATGAGTGATTGATGGCCCGTATGATCCATAAGATGTCTATCATCACAGCAAATTTGAAAAATTGGGATGGCATAGAAAGCGTATAGTTGTATCCGTATCCATAACCAAAGCCCAAGCCATATCCATAGGCATTACCATTATCATTGTTGTCATGGCTATAATTGTCGTGGTTTTTTTGTACGGTGTATATGAAGTTAGAGTTGATGTAGTTGATGTTGTTGTTAATGTTGTTATGGGAGTTGTTGTGAGTGTTGCCTGCAAGCATGATATTTGTTGTGATTATTAATATCGGCCATACTATGATCGGGTTGAATATGGTATACAGTAGGATGTGAACAAGTAGGTCTATGCTTAGTTGGTTTGTAGGATTGGAGATCAGTAAGTCTGATGGTGTTGTATGTTTTTTCAAACTTTGGAAGATTTTGGAAAAGTTGGAAAGTTTGTGTTTGGTGGGTTTGAGGTTGGGTGTGCTGATGTTATTGACCATTTTGTTTTGTGGTTGATATCATTTATTGAGTATATTGTTTTTAACTCTTTGATTCGAAGCTTGTTGAGTTGTTGTAGCTGGTGGTGTTGATCAGATGGCCCGTGTGCCATTGTTTGATGATTATTATCTGATTTTTCATGTTGCAATGAGGGGCTCGAGCCGCACTATTTGCTCGATCTCAACGTACAGATTTGACTACTGTTTTATGGCAAGCTTGATACATATGTGATTGAAAAAACGAAGGTAAACGTTCCTCAAAATACATGATATATAGTATAAAACTTTTGTCTTTATGAAATGTCCTCTCTCTCTTTCTCTCGCTCGTATCATATCATCTTGAAGACTTGGAACTAATTGTTGATGAATCATCATTTTTATTCTTTCTCAAGTGCAATATGATCTGGTTACCAGCACCACCATATTGAGCACTCCCACTATACGTCAACCCCACAATAATCTTACCTGGTGTCTTGTTCATCAACTTGATATCGTTTCCAATGATACAACTGATCATCTCGGATTTCGACTGTCTGTCTTTTGGAATGTTCCAAATTTCAATATTTTGAGATCCACAGAGCACCAATGCCCTTTGATCAGGATCAAATGCTGCATCTTCACAAGTGAATCCTAAACCTAAGACTTCATTTCTTGATCTTTTGTAGCAGTTGTATTCTTCTGAATAGTTCACAAATACACAGTATTTAGTGTAAACCAAGATGATATCGTAATCATTGCGTCCTTTGTCGAATTGATATTTGAATGCAGCAATTGGTTTTTCATTTCTTAATCTTATTTTCAGCTCTTTGTCATCATCCAATTTCGGTAGTTGGGTGTTCATCATGGATGATAAGTTAGATAGGTAGAAAATTGGATTGTTTTCATTGATATGGCTGATTACGAAATCATTAGGATGCAAGAAGTATAATCCAGTGACTTGGAAAGTTGCTCTCATGTCGGACATTTTCAATTTGTATTTGTTTCCTGGATCCAATACCGAGTACTTGATTTTCTTATCCTTCCAATAAAACAAGAATTGCTTATAGTCAATCCGTGGTCCTTGTCTAATCTTCTGATATCCAATTTCAAATGAGTCAACATGATCACTGATTACTTTGAATTCGGAATCACATGCCGATTGGATCTTCCTGTTGTACGTTTGAACTAAGATATCAGTTGATATTTGCAAAAGTTTGTTATGAGATTGACAGTATAGTATGATATTGTCAACAACTGTGATCTTGGAAATGTCAGGAAATCCGCACACTCGTTTCCATGTTTTTGGATTATCGGATAAACCTACAAACATACCAATTGGTGTTCCAACAACAAACAATAAACCTATGGCACACTTGAAACAATCAATCGATAGTGCTCTTGCATTTGCGGCAGGAGGTATGTTTGGAGAATTTGGTTTATAAACGGCCGCTTGTAAAGCTTGACTAACCAGATCAAATTCAACAGGTGCAGGATCGATTTGATACTCATGTTTAGGAATCATGTAATTGAAAGTTGTACAGTTGATTAGTTTCAAAGTGTAGGATTGATACAATTTTGAAAATAGTTCTGTTCTAAATTTATCAAAATCAGAAACAAAGTTTTTAAATAACACAGGTGCTTCGGATGCATCGTATCTGAACTTATATCTGATCTTATTACCTGTATCAGTAACAATCAAAATTTTAACATCATCATTCATATCTGTAACTGCATGTGAAAGATATTGCACTGGAACAGGTGGATTATTCAATGCGTAAACTGTTCCCTTTTTATCTGATTTCAGTAATGGTAAGAAGTAATTGTCAAGCAATGAAATAACACCATTCTCATATCCAATTTGTGTTGC
This sequence comes from Ambrosiozyma llanquihuensis, assembly GCA_030568425.1. Classification (NCBI taxonomy): domain Eukaryota; kingdom Fungi; phylum Ascomycota; class Pichiomycetes; order Pichiales; family Pichiaceae; genus Ambrosiozyma; species Ambrosiozyma llanquihuensis. Next base: position 56,879 of record JAJMFV010000012.1, on the reverse strand, counting down.
AGTTTCCAATTCCATGGAAACTCTTGTCTTTCTATCCTTGTTGAACAAATCAACCATTTCTAAGTATAAATAATCCGTACAGACCAATTTATCATTCAAACTAATTTTCTTGTCTAAATCAGAAGTATAATCACTGATTCTATTGATTCTACTCAATGAGTCAAATAAACCTTGAGATAGATCAACCATTTTATCTTCTCCCATTTTACCATAAAGTTTTTTCAAATCAAACACCAATAAACCTAAAGGTGTCAGGAATTTTAAGAAATATGAAGAAAATAATTCTCTTGCACCTGAAGCATAATTGTTATTCATTGCCAATTCATCAGTTTGTTCAACTTGTGTTATCCATTCTCTAACGTTTTCATTTGCTGATAATCTAGCCAAATAAACCATACTTCTTGAAATGTAATTGAAATCTTTTTCTAACTTGATAAACCATTTTTTGGACACTTCCAAGACATACTTATCATTAACAAACAGGTTGTTATCATAAGCATTTTTCAGCCTAGCAACCACCAATTTGTCAAGATAGTCACTGAATGAATTCAAAGGAACAAAAGTCTTTTCATAATCAGTAACATGGTTAGTTGTCAAGCCTTTAGCTTTTTTAAACTCACGTCCATAATGGCCAACCATTCTACGAACGTTATATCTTATTCTTTTCAATAGTAAGAAGTATTCAAACACTTTATTTTGTCTTTGAAATTCCAACTTGTTCCAGTCAATAAGGACTCTACACTCTGGTGAAGTCAAACCCCAAAATTCTTGGTATTGAAACCCATCGAATCCATTCATACTATGCACCATTCCACTTGGTCTTGAATCTATGATCAATTTGACATCAGTTGGTAAATCCCCTTGTAAGATCGAAGAATCACTCACCACTGATAATACAGAAGACCTTCTATTATCTTGAAAACTTGGTCCGTTGTTGATGATGTTTGGATCTAAAGTTTTTGAGCCTTGTTGTGATGATTGTGGTTTAGCTGCAGCTTGTTTGAACAGGCCTAATGCTCCAACTGCATCATCCATCTCATCCATTTCACTTCCTTGAGAGATGGAGCTTGCATCATTTGTGGATCTTGATTTTGTGCTTGATATTGATGCTCTCTTGAATTTTGATTTGAAAGTTGAGTCATAAATATTAGCCTGTGATCTTAATGTTAAGTGAGGTCTGAAGAATGAAGCAGGGTCAGCTTTTGCAAATTCAGGAATGGGATTTTCCTTTAAAGGTTTTGTAATTTGATCAGGTTCTTTGTCGGGTCTTTTGAATAACGATCCTTTTCTTCTTAGTTTTGAAGATAGTTCACCATCTTCATTATCTTCCTCTACTTGATTCGACTCTAAGTTGTTTGGAGAAGGTGACCAAAAGTCATGAGATGGCGATGAGTTTGAGGAAGGTGAAGGAGCAAAAATGTTATCGCCAACTGAAGCACTGAATCGTAGAGTTGCACCAGATGGAGAAGAATGAGAGCGAGATGGTAATGATTGAGATAATGGGTCTATTGAAGAAGGGTTTGCTCTTGGTGTTTGTCCTCCTTGAGATGGGGACATTGTATTTGAATTTGAAGATGAATCGAGAAGGCCTGATTTCTTGTTGAGATTGTTGTTATTGGAGGTGAAGGATGATGTTGGAGAAGCCGGGGACATTGACATTGACAAAGAATACTGAGATTCTAGTTGAGCAATTGATTGCATGTAGGCAGACTGTTTATTTGGCGAGGGAGGATCGTTCCTTTTTTTAGTAAAGTCAAAGTTATCATTGACGGGCGTTGAACTGTGTGTGGCATTTCCTAATTGAACCATTTGGGATGGGTTGATAAAAGCAAATCAGGGATGGATGTGAACGTGGGGAGAAACGCAAATATTGTTTGTGGTGGTATGGAGGGTAGTTGAATGGCAGTGAGTGTTTTCAGGTTTATACTGAGAGATACTATCAACTCTTGATATGAGCCAGATATGGTTAATGAGAGGTGTGTGCAATTGTGGGCTTCCCATTCTCTCTGGTGGTACACTTGATGAGGTGCTATCAACAGAGAGGGTTCACCACCAAAACACAACGGGAGCGGACAAGTGGGCACACCCTTGCACCAGCACACCCAACACACCGCGAAAATGGGATCAGACTCTCCAGTATGGTATCCCCGTTTCCCTCTCTGGACAACCATTCACACAATTCATTGCAAAAGACCCAAAGAAGACCCAAACTAGAATAAATTAGAGCAAACTAAGCACCGCAATGGGTTAAGGATGGAAAATTCGTGGTAATTCACTTGGTTAAATTTGGAAATTCAAAGAGGAAACTCAATCTTTTCCTCCAATATTACGATAAATACAATATTATCTCTGAGAATTCAAGTAGCTGCTGCTATCTACCAATGACTATATTGATGAACATCACGTACCAGATAGAATTGTGATGAAGTAATATATAGCAACCAATCAATAGAAATGGCAGATCTCAAGGCATGGAATGTTATGGCACCAGTAATCCCTTCTTACCTCCGCGGTCGAGACTGTTGCCAGATACAAGATACGAGATACGAGATAGGATTGTATGAATATAGGAAGGGGAATTATTGCTATCTACGGGGAGTATAAGATAGCACAATGGATATCTACACTACACGTGGAAATGGTATGGTGGTGTAATTGAATATACCCATTTGAACTGCTTCATAGGCTGATGCTGATGCTGATGCTGCTGATAAAGCAGTGATCCCTCTCCGCGGTGGAGATAAACCTTGTGCTCAGAACTGAGATTTGAGATTTGCGTGTGCTCGCACCAAATTCACATTCAAATTCAAATTCTCTGACTTCTCCCCCCGGAAAAAAGAAACGACTGAAAAAATTACAAATTTTTTTTTTGTCTCTCTGTGTGTTTGTGAGTGGTGTTTGTGTGTTATAAATACCTCTGTTTGTCCCATCTGCTTGAAATACCCTTTCCTATTTTAAAAAGGTTCTTTCCCCCTGCTGGTTTGGCTTGGGTTTTCTCTTCTTTGGTATCCTCTCCTATCCTATCCAGCCCACTTAGTTACTCAGTAGTCCTCATCTCTGTTCTAATTTAAGTTTATTGGTAATCTTCATCTTCAACTCACACAAAACACACACATACAATGGCCTCTTTATTAGATTACAAGACTGCAGTTGAAGCTCTTTCAACCTACGAAGAAAATGACGGTTTGTCTGTCCAACAGTTGATGGACTCCAAAGTCAATGGTGGTTTGACTTACAATGATTTCTTGGTTTTACCAGGTAAGATTGATTTCCCAGCCTCCATTGTTAACTTGGATACCCAATTAACAAAGAAAATTACATTGAAAGGACCATTCGTCTCTTCTCCAATGGATACAGTCACCGAAGCTAACATGGCCATCCATATGGCTTTGTTGGGTGGTATTGGTATCCTTCACCACAACTGTACTCCTGATGAACAAGCTGAAATGGTTAAGAAAGTCAAGACTTATGAAAACGGTTTCATTAATGACCCTGTTGTTGTTGGTCCAAACACAACAGTTGGTGAAATCAAGATCAGAGGTGATCAATTAGGTTTCACTTCATTCCCAGTTACTGGTATGTTATTCTTACAAAAAAAAATTACACACACATTGAATTCTTCTTCGTTTTTCACTTTTTTTTTTCTGATGTTCTTTGTTTGTCCATATAGAACACTCATCATGATGATTTCATTTATTAAATAACTTTCGTTCTACCGATTGCGATCAAACGATCTTGTGGAAAACTTTTTTACCTGACATGCCATTCCATTACAATGACAGATAAAGAACAGAAATTCAAAGAAATTGAAAAAAAGAAGAAGATTCAAACACTTCAAATTCGAAGCAAAACAATATACTAACAATCATCAATTTTTTCTTTTTGATACTTTGAATATAGAATCCGGTAAAGTTGGTGGAAAGTTATTAGGTATTGTCACTTCAAGAGATGTCCAATTTCATGAAGTTGATACTGCTTTAGTTACCGATGTTATGACTAAGGACTTGGTCACTGCCAAGTCTGGTATCTCATTAACTGAAGGTAACGAAATCTTGAGAAACTCAAAGAAGGGTAAATTACCAATTATCGATGAAGAAGGTAACTTGGTCTCTATGTTATCCAGAAAGGATTTACAAAAGAATGAAGATTATCCATTTGCTTCCAAATCTTTCCAATCTAAGCAATTGTTATGTGGTGCTGCCATTGGTACCATTGAAATTGACAAGCAAAGATTAGAAAAATTAGTTGCTGCTGGTTTGGATGTTGTTGTTTTGGATTCTTCTCAAGGTAACTCTGTTTTCCAATTGAACATGATCAAATGGATCAAGGAAACTTTCCCTGATTTACAAGTTATTGGAGGTAACGTTGTTACTAGAGAACAAGCTGCCAGATTAATCGCTGCTGGTGCCGATGGTTTAAGAATCGGTATGGGTTCCGGTTCAATTTGTATTACACAAGAAGTTATGGCATGTGGTAGACCACAAGGTACTGCTGTTTACAAGGTTACTGAATTTGCAAAGAAGTTTGGTGTTCCATGTATTGCTGATGGTGGTATCCAAAACATTGGTCACATTACCAAGGCCATTGCTTTAGGTGCTTCATGTGTTATGATGGGTGGTATGTTAGCCGGTACCACTGAAGCTCCTGGTGAATATTTCTACAGAGATGGTAAGAGATTAAAGGTTTACAGAGGTATGGGATCTATCGATGCCATGCAAAAGACTGATACTAATGCCAATGCTTCCACTTCAAGATACTTTTCTGAAGGTGATAAGGTTCTTGTTGCTCAAGGTGTTTCCGGTTCTGTTTTAGATAAAGGTTCAATCACCAAGTTTATTCCATACATTTACAATGGTTTACAACATTCTTGTCAAGATATTGGTGTCAAGTCTTTGACTGAATTGAAGGAAAATGTCAATGCTGGTTCAGTTAGATTTGAATTGAGAACTCCATCATCCCAATTAGAAGGTGGTGTCCATAACTTGTATTCTTATGAAAAGAGATTACACAATTAAGTTTCCAAACCTTTTATATATAAAAAAAGCATTTGATTGTATCATTAACTATCTATGTTTTTCAAAATTGTTTCTCGTTTTTTTGTTTTTCACTCTTGTTTGTTGACCTTTCGAATCTTGTCATTATTTGTTTTCATCTTACATCTTACTCCCTATTCCCCCTCCCCCCCTCTTTCACCCCTTTTAAAACTGTCAACTTTTCTAATGTTACGTTTATTTGAAATTATATGATTGTAAATAGTAAAACAAATTGTGTGTAGTAATGTTGTGTGATAATAATAACATGATGTGGAAAACTTTTCGTTCTTCTAATTTTTGGAGTTCCATCTCACTGTAGCCTGTGTCCAAAGTCCATCTATCAAAACTAACAAGATTGTGTTACTTGGTTTGGAGCCAATTTTGGAACCAAATTTATCAGTAAAGTACAATTTCAAGGCATACAGTTCGATATTTTATATATAATTATGGAGATTTTTAATATATGTAACAATATATATAGAGTTGATAAAAAAGATCTTTGTGAGAGGAGGGGGAGCAGAAAACAGTAACAATAAAGAAAGTGAATAGCAAACAAATGTAATTCTTGAATCCAATTTTATATTTTTAAAATTCATTTATTATTATATCATCATATAAACAAACAAAAAATCTTAATTCTTTAAACGGTTTCTAAAACAACATCCTTGAAACCGGTGGAAACCTTCTTACCTTTTTCTTCAGCTGAACCTTCACCGTGTAAAGCCAACAAGTTACCTAAATCGAACTTTGGTTGTTTTAATAACTTGACTTTTCTAATGTGAACGTTTTGTAAAGGATAGATTGATTGAGTAGCCTTTTCGATTTCTCTACCAATAGCTTCTGGAATCAACTTACCGGTTAATTGGGATAAGGTTGAGTTAGCAACTTCTTTGGTCATGATTTCAATCATCTTCTTTCTAACTTCTCTTAATTGGGAAGATTGAGCATAGGTGGTCTTCTTGACTTGGTTAGCTTGTCTCTTGGTGAAGGCGATACAGAAAACTCTTAAAACGTAATCGTCAGAAGTCTTAACGGTAACGTTAGCTTCAACTAAGGATTGCCATTTTCTAACTAAAGACTTTAATTTATCGGTGGTGAAATCTAAACCGTGGAAGTTGGTTAATAAGTTCTTACCTTGAACTTCATCAACTCTTAACTTAACCTTCTTGTAAGCATGGTCTTCAGAACCTTGTAAATCAGCCAAGTTGAATTCGAAAACTCTACCTTTCAAACCGTCGGCAGCGTTCTTCAAACCAGTTGATTTGTTGATTAAGGTCTTACCAACGTTTCTGTTTTCAAAAGTGGTTGGGGCCTTGATGTCGTACCATTCCTTCTTGGTGAATGGATCAACGATCTTCTTCTTTAGACCTTTCTTACCCTTGGATAATCTCTTGTTCTTACCGATAGCCATGTTGATATGCTGTTATGTGAGGTATAGAAGTTGTATATGGATTTTTAGAAAGATTCAAGTAAGTGTGAAAGATAAGTAAATTAGTATATATATTTTGATATGGTTGAAAAAAAACTTTGCAGTGGAAGCTACTCGCAGACTCAGAGAGAGAGCGAGAGAGAGAGAGAGAGCGCTGGCGGTGGTTGGGGACCGAGAGAGACTGCCACTGCTTACTCGCAAGGCCTCTCGCTCAGAGTCGCGATTCCCAGGCTGCGCTCGCTGTGCGGCTTGACTGGCCCTGTTCCCGGTGACTGCGAAAAGTCTCCCATTGGAGTCTCAGAGATGGTGGTGCGGGCGCGCAAGAGTGGAGAGCGAGGGCTGCGTACCCTGCACTCAAGCACGTGATCTTTGATAGCAGATTATCGGTGCAAAGGTTGTAATGAAATCATGTTCTTTTCCTTTCCACACGCCACAAATGCCAGAGACACGCTCCACGATCCACCTTTGTTGTGGCTGGTGATATTGTGTTTGTTTACATTTTGAATATTTCTGATACGGATCCTGGGATGATCTGTAAACAGGTACAGGTACAGGTCACAGATCACAAGTCACAAGTCACAAGTTTCACCCTGCTGGATGGCCCATTTCCACTAGCTACATATATATAATACCAACTTTGCAATATAATTCACGCACCTCCCAAACACACCACTCACACCAATCACCAAACTCAAAGCGAATTGAAAATGGATCTACAGCAGCACCAACAACAACAACAATATTATCAGCAGCAACAGCAACAGCAACAGCAGCAAAACCCTAACGCACAAAGACACCATCAATCACATGCTCATCAAAATGCACATCAACAAGAAGAAAGAAATACTGTCACGCTGAAAGTGGGACTCATAGGGGATGCTCAGGTGGGTAAGACATCATTAATGGTTAAATACGTTGAAAATTGCTTTGATGAAATCTATACACAAACATTGGGGGTCAATTTCATGGAAAGATCAATTAACATCAAAAACACAGAGATAACTTTCTCAATCTGGGATCTTGGTGGAGAGGCAGAATTCACAAACATGTTACCTTTGGTTGCCTCCGATGCGGTTGCTGTTCTCTTTATGTTTGATTTGTCTAGAAAATCAACTTTAAATTCAATTAAAGACTGGTATAGACAAGCTAGAGGATTCAATAGAACTGCAATTCCATTTTTGGTTGGTACGAAATATGATATATTCGTTGATTTGCCAGATGAAGAACAGGAGGAAATTACAAGACAGGCTAAAAAATATGCAAAGGCAATGAATGCTCCTTTGATTTTCTCATCAACTAGTGCTTCAATCAATATTCAAAAAATATTCAAGATTGTGATAAGTAAAGCATTTGATTTGAAGTTGAGGATACCCGAGATTGAAAACATTGGTGAACCTATCTTGTTGTATCAAGATATATGATAACTCTATTGCGTTTTGTTAATATTTGTGAAAAACTATTTCACTGTTTCACTGTGTGACTTTTCTTTTTGGTAAAATCGGGTGATGGTTCCATTCTTTGTATTTTTGTATTATTTTACATTTTTTTCATTCTATTTCTAGCATCAAGATGTATATATAGCTTAAAGACTCTATATATATCGTTTTTCTTACATAATTTACAATCAACATTTATTATATCAAGTATACTAATCACACAAATCCCACTATTCAGGTTTCGATTACAACATCCTTTAGCAAATCATCTCTTTTGAAACAATTCAATATTTCATCCTCACTAACATTCAACCTGATCAACTTATGACGCTCGCATTTCAACTGCTGCTGAGTCAAAATCCCGTTTTCTTCAAGATCTTTTAAAATAAAGCTCAACCCATTCATTCTAGCCTGTGAATTTCCATCTGAAATGTTGTAAATCACATCCATCATGACCAATCCCTCTTCAGACAACTGTTTTTTCAACTCTTTAAAATGTGATATACGAAATTGGTTGTTCAATTCATCAATCACATCACCTAACATAACATCAGCCAAACCTGTTCTTCGTCTTCTCAGTAGAATCGAAGCTAGTAAAATCTTGGATGCAAATGAAAGCGTATTCAAGTACTTTGCCATCGGAGTACTAGTTGTCTCGTTAATTGCCTTCATGATATGCATTATTCCAACGGAATATTTTCCTTCCAATTTTTCCTTCTCTTCCTTAGATAACATTTGAAACTCCTGCTCAGCAATTTCAACTGCTCTAACACAAATAATCAATGATCTTCTGGCATCACCACTCACAGATGCAACTTTTCTAGATGCAAACCCAATTGCATCCTGGGATATGATTAGTCGGCCTTCGTTCATCCTACTCAAGTTTTCTAATCTATGTTTGATGATCTCACTTAGTTGATTGAACGTATAGCCTGGAAATTGAATTCTTGTCAAACCTAATCTTGAAGACACTTTATTGGAAAAAGTTCTTTCAGGTAGATCCATGGTGTTGGCAACGGCAACAACGATCAACTTTGAATTTTCTAACGAAGGCCAATCAAAGAAATTATACATCACTGATTGATTACGGGTCACGATCTGATCCAACTCATCAAGCAAGACAACCAATGGTTTCTTTCCCGGAACATCATTCTGGAAGTACTCTTCCAATTGTGTCTTTGCACTTGATCTTGAACCTTGGTTAGGAAGCAGTTTTTTCCATAATTGCTCGTATGCAGCTTGTGGTGTGACCAACTTAAGACCATTGATTTCGAGGTATCCGAATTTCTTATTTTCCTGTGTATTCAATTCAACAGATAACTGTTTCACGACTTCTCTGATGGTAGCGGTCTTGCCGACACCTGGTGTACCACTGACATAAACACAACATCCGGTTTCACTTCTGATTGCATTCTCCAACGTGAAATAAATTTGATTGAATTCTTCATCTCTGCATGGAAGTGAGTTCAACTTTGCAGATGTTTGAAGTCTATCTTTTGCCTTTCTGAGTACAGATGATATCTTTCCCGTATTATCAAGATTATCAATATCTAGCTCTTTGGAATCTTCATCAAAGTTCAACGTACGTGTAACTGACTTCTGCTTCTTGAACAACCTTTTCTTAAATGTTAATGGATCGTTCTTATTTTTCTTGGCTTTTGCTTTAGTTGGTGATGATTTCGACTTTGATTTCTTTGTGGGTGGTCTGCCTCTCTTCCTTCCTGATTTCACACCCGACCCATTGTAAACGAAGTCGTCTTCATCATCATTGGACATATCTTCATCATCACTTGAATCATCTGAGTCTGACTCACTGCCTGATGGATGCGAGTCTGAATCCATATTCAAATCCGAATCTGAACTGGACTCAGCGTATACAACTCGTTTCTGCATTTTCTTGGGAGATAAAGATACCAGTTTCTTCACGGTTGTATTGGTCTCTTTTTCAACTGGTTCAACGGTGGCATGTTTAAGATATATGTAAAATGCAACCGGATCAGACAACATACTAGTTAACAGTTCATCCCAATTGATTTTCTCTTCAACTATATACTCCGCATTCTCGTCACATAACCGTCTACAGACAAAGCAGGTATCAGAATTTGATTCATCGATGATGATGTCTTTGAATGTATCCTCTGAAATCACCTGACATTTTCCAATGACATCCTTGAGCAATATCTTGGTTAATATTGGTGAGAGAAAGGTATCATTTGGATGATACCCTTCAGGTATATTTTCGTCTTCTTCGTCACCATTCTGATTCTCTTGGCCAATGGGTTTCTTGGTCACGTATCCAGGTAGGTTCTCGTATTCAACTTCATTGATTCTGTATAATATAAACGCATTCATCTCTAGAAAGGACTCAGTTGCAAACTTAATCTCTCTGACAACTGCAATCGTAGGCAACTCACCGTCATCGTCCTTTGGATCGTTATATAAGATACAATCTCCTGCTTTGATTTCCAAATCATCCAATTCACGTCTCAATATCAAAGAACTCTTGCTTGTTGCATTATCTTCTACCTTTTCACCTTTACCTTTTCTTGATGATCTCCGTGGGGTCAAGATCTCAACCTTCTCTTCACTTGCGGTTTCATCAAGAAAGCTATATTGCCATCCTTTCAAAGCTGCTCTAGATGTAGCCATGTTGCCTCTTGAATGGGATTGATGTATGTACAAGTTGATAGCACTTCAATTCAATCAATGGATCACTTTCTGTTTCTCCTATCTTATATATCGTGTAAACTTTGTTTTTGAGGCTGAGATACGCTCCAGTGTTTTTTTGGTGTTTTTTTTTTGAAATCGCATCTACTGTCAAAAATAGAAACTGGAATGTGTGCAAACAGGTGTAGATCAGGATGAGATTTAGCTGTGAACCTGTGCAGTTGAGCATGTGCAAGTGGTTATGAATACAGATAGGATCAAGTATATAATATTGAAGCCATTCTCAAACTTGAGTCCTCGGGCCAAGGTGTTGTTTTGGACAAGGATCGTGTCTAGTTTACTCACCATCATCATGACCACCTTATTGATAACGTTACCGTACATGACTACCAATGTATACATTGCCAAATTGAACTGTTCGCATGCTGACGTGTCTGATGGTTTATTTTCAACGTTATCCAATTCTGTGGATACAGCAGATGGTTCATCGTCTACTTTGTCAACTTCAGAGATTGAGCTATTGGTGCAATACGTTGAAGATCAAGTTGATACTGCACCTCAGCTAATCACGTCCAATTTATTGAACTGGTGTTTCGGTAATTACAATTCCACTGAAACATACGACCATTCGAATGAGGTTTTCTTACAAACACAGAAGGAGCACGTTTATATGCAATGCACGAATACTGATAAGAAATATGTTTTCGATTACAGAGGGATGCTTTCCACGATTGGTTTGAACATTCTTTTAGCTTATGCTTATTCCTCATCAATAACCGGCGAGTCTTCAGATAGTCAGGTGATTACCTCTTCAACTTCAGAGTACGTTGCAGATGCGGCATATCTCAATATATTAAAGACAAGAAGACGTTTAAATAAAAGTATCTTTGATTTGTTTCTTGGATCGTTGAGTACGCAAGCCTTGCTACTATTATTTGGTCTGTTATATTATGGTAATAGAGGATTGAGAAAAGACGACAAGTTAATGCCCAATCACATAAAAAATATCATGGGTGCTGCTGCCGGTGTGTCCTTTCTTTGTTTTCTCTTTGGATTATTATTGGAGAATACCATGATAAGCTTAGTCCATCGTGATGTTAAAGATGAACTTGGTGATTTTGGGTTAACCGTGGAGCGTGGTGTTGCGTGGTTTAATATTGCATCTTTTGATGCTTTAATTTTCTTCATTTCTGCTAGTAGTTGGGGTGGTATTGTTTGGTGTGGAAGTACAGTTGAGAAAAAGATTGAACTACCAAACGAAGAGCTTTCAAATCTCAACCCGTTTACAAAGCAGACAGTTGAGATCGATAGGGTTCCAACGAATCCTTTTGAAGAGGAGATTGACGGTAGTCAGGATAGTATCGAGTTATTCAACAACAACTTGGATACCCCAAGTAAGAACAAGCTTCTTCCTTACCCTGGAACCACCGACGCAAATCTGCAGAGGGAGCAATCCCAATCCCGATCCCGATCCAGAAGTCTGACTTCAAGAGATCCCAACCTCTCACGGTTATTGATGACAGACGACAGATACACCAGAGACATCGTGCTGAACGAAGACAACCAGTTCGTCTACGTCAACAAGATGACCGACTTGGTGGAAGAGCCGGTCTCCACAGACACGCCGCCAACGCTCCCCGCGCTCGTGCCCGGCGGCCTGCACCGGAGCTCGTCAAGCGCCAGCGCTCAACAAAGACAGATCCTCTGATGATTGTGTTCCCCTTTCGATATATACACCTTTTCTTAACACTTAATGTACGCCCCAAGTCATAAAGACATTTGATTTCTCCATAATTTGCTAGTTTCCATTAACCCAGTATACTTGAAAGACAATAGATTATTGAAAAATAGAAAGATATATAAAGTGTTTTTTGCATATTCTCAAAAAGGATAAATCACGTTTTCTCATATGTTTGCAGGAACTCAAAGGACACAAAGGTTTCCCGGGTATGAAGAAGGAGAATACAAGGCAGCTGTGAAGAAACATAGTTTTTTCACTGATCCCGAACAAAATGAAGAAACTGATGATGATAATATGAACATGTTCAGTGGTGCTTCCAAAGATCAGCAGTTAAACGGAGGAGGAGGGGGGCAGCTTGAAATACTGGGAGCACCGAAAAAGGACGATCTGATTTCACAACAGTCAAGTGGACAGCACTATACCACTGCAACCGATGCTTTCAATTGGCTGCAAAATAAATCTCCCAATACCAAAATGAGTCCTCTGGATACAAAGGATAGTTTGGACACCGTTGATTCACAATCTATAACCAAGATTACAGTGTCACCTGAACGTAAGCGTTATGGTAACTGCAGTTCAGATTCAGCTTCAGATTTTGGACAATGGAAGAGTATCAAGTTTGACGAAAAGAAACTAAAGAGTAACCCTTCAACTTTTTACTCTTCGTCATCAACCACACCACTATTGTTTGCACATGAGGCTAGGGTCAAAGGATATTTCTGCACATTCATAGTGATTGGGATCATGTCAATTTTCCTCTTTGTGATCCCAATTTTTATATTATCTACTGGTGCATCATGCAGAAAGGATTCATTGATATGTGTGCCAAAGATTGAAATCCAAACAAAGCAGTTAACATCGATGTATTTTCCCAAGGTTATCAATTTCATAAAGAGTGTCTCGTTTGCATTGTTATCCAAAGAGTTAACCGAAGATGAAATTGGTACAATGACAAGAGCTTTGGAGAATAAGTTGTTCAAGCTAAATTATTTGGGATACTGTAAAGTCGAAGGTAATACAAGAAGACAAATTTGTTATTCTTTCAACAGTTCATTGGATATGATGAGTGTGGCAATGAAAGAGATTGGATTACAATTATCAAGTTTCATTGATGGTGATGCAGATTTGATTTCTAATGAACTTGTGGAATCATATTACAAATTCCTTGAAGTTTCAAGTGCAACAAGTATCAATTCATACTGTGCCTACTTATCAAGTATCATTGGTAAGTATCTTCCATACAGTTTGATAATTCATTTTTTCTGTACCGTGTTGGTGTTGGGCAACTGTCAAGTTTTGTTGTTTTATTTGAACAAGCCTAAAAAGAAGAATGAGAAGAAGATAACTAGAACAATGATAGCCACCATAGCCATCATACTAATTGGTTTGACTTTTTACACTCTTGATCTATTGATTGAGAATTATTATATTGGCAAATTGGATGAGATGCTGTTTGATTATAATTTGGCTATTGTTTTTGAAGGGTCAGGTTTGACTATTCAGTACATCATTATCAGCTTCCATATAACCACACTTGTGATTCTAATAACCATGTTGTTCATGAAACCTTGGATTGTGAAAAATCATAAGGAGAAGACGGTTCCTATGGTTTGAAAGGGCGTTTAAGATCTTTCATTATAAATATATATTTGAACACTTAAAATCAAAAGTTACGTACATGCTTTCTATTATCATAATTTCATATAACATTTCAGATATCTTCTAGTACATTTTAAGTTTACAAGTCTGTAGGCTACTCAAAATAAGGGGTAAATGTGATGTATCTTTATTGTTTATAGAAAGGTTGAGCATTGTCTCTATACGAAAAATGTAGCTATTTTCTTCCCCACGTTTAGGAATAATGCTCGCAAAAACTCTAATGGTTGAAGTACAATTATCAGTCATATGAGGAATATAAAAAGATTATATTAGAGAACGTAAATTATATATAAAACATCCTAACTTCTTCAAAAATTGAACAAACTAGTCTCTGGTTTTTCAGTAATTCTATAATCAAAAGAATTGATACTCTCCGAATTGAAATCCATAGCGATCTTCTCATCAGCAACAATGTTAACCGTAACACCGAACCAATTACCATACAATGGTCTATTTGGCCCACTTGGCTTCTTATTCAAATTAACCAAGTCTGCAGTCTCACCCAATCTGTTTTTCCCCGACTCATCGAATCTGACTTTCAAATGCGCCAAGATGATGTACTGTCTAGGCGTGTTGGGTATAGAGGTGGGCAACAAATGTGCGTCGAAGCTTGTTAGTTGATGTTGTGTGATGGGCAAGCCTGACCAGATTTGTTGGAATTGTGGTTTAGAGCCAAATGGTGTGCCGTTTATGATTATTCTTGATTGTGTTGCAAGTTGAGGTATTATGGATGATTTGAAGTAGTCTATTGGTTGGGTTTGTATGTAGTGTTGGTCTAGTGTATCAAATACCGATTTCAAGAAGTCGTCGATCTTGTGTGTTGGATCCTGGGGGATGTCCTGTTGGTTGAATCTTGATTGTTGCATCTGCATAATTGATGGCGAGATGATGTTGTGTCAGGAATTGCGTGGTTGGTTGAAACGATGGTCTTAAGTGGTTTAGAAAAGGGTTTCTTTCAACTTTCTTTAATATTTTGACCAGGTAAATTTTTGTAGATGGAGGCTAAAGTCGTGCGATGACAAATATGATTCACTAGAAAAAGGGGGACTAACAATCCATCTAACCATATCTACATATAAGTGGTGCTACACACGATATTTTTCACTCTAGGTATATACATCTGCCACAACAGAATTTAATTAGAATATCACCGTATGTCTTCTTCTAGCATCATCCTTCATATGTAAGCGATGGATATAATGAATTTGATGGCCAAATATCAGATATATTGTTCTCAGACATTGAGTACTATAATCTTTATTCAACAGAATAACTGATCATAATCGCTGCATGGATTGAACAATGTGTACTATACACATATAGATATGGATAACTAGCTAACTAAAGATGTTCATGTACAAGAAGCAAGCAGCGCACGTTAGCCACCCAGGGGTAAATGAATGGGATCATACACATTGGTAAAATAAAATGGATGACACAATGACGAAACAAGGGAAATGGGTGAGGAAAGCTTATAGAGACTAGAAACACCAACGAACCTACGTAGTCCAGGTACATTTCTAACAATAGCCTTGAATAGTCAGGGGATCACATCAGATCACATCACATCACATCGCTTCGCTCTAAACCTCTTTGATCAGATCAGATCAGCTGCCGCACCAGCCACCAGCCACCAACCACCGAAAGTAAATGTGGCCCGCGCGCCCTCCAAATCTCGCGGCGCACTGGCTGAGCTTCTTCGCTGTTTCAATGGACCAAAAAAGGCTGGCGGCACATTTTGGAAATGGCTGGTGTTTTTGATAAACCCTATTGTTCAGCTGTATTTCACCAGATATGAGACACATGTTTGAGAGAAGAGAGAACCATGAAGTGATAAGATCTTTATATACTGATCTGTGCAATATTGATAGTTATACCAGAGGATAGTGTTGTTCACTGGAATCTACTTCTTAGGTAATCCTGTATGGTTCTGTGTAGTTCACCAACACCGTATAGCATCTCAATTTGAGCTGGATCTAATTTCAGATGAAACAGGTTAGGCCGCTTCCTCATTGGGACAGTGCTGCACTGGCAGACGTGTGCGGCTCGCTCCCGCAAATCAGAATTTCCCATTTCTGACGATTCCCGCCATTCACAAAATTGAGGGAACCAGCCTTCTTTTTCTGTCTGATTTGATTTGTCTTTCTTGATAGATCACAAATTTCTCCTTATATACCATCATCTATCTCCAAATATCTTCCCCATCTTCGTTTCTACGAAAAATAGGTTACTTTCAAAGCCCTCTTTTATTTTTGGGCTTTGTTCTTTCCAAACATCAACCTTCACTTTCGTTATCACAATATCCAATTCAGTTTCAATCTTTTGATAAAGCTAAGTCTCATTCTCTTCCAGCTAATATCATATCACATTCAAACATTCACTCACTTCAACTAATTTCCTCCATTGATCTATCTGCATCAATATACACACACACACACACACACTTTCTCTCTTTCTATATCTCAATTATAGCACCACTTCTTTGTTTAGATTATAACCATTTATAACTTTTCAATACTATACTTATACAACACGCCAAAAAATATAATGTCCACTTTAGCTGCAACTACAACCAACTCAGACTTCTTTATGAATCACTATAGATCCCGTTCTGACTCCACAAACACAAAATCCGACAATTTTTACAAAATGGTTCAACCAAGATTATATAAAGATGGAGCCACTTCGTCAACCATTCAATACTCCAAGAAGAGAAACTTTGATGAAGTTTCCTTTGACTTTATTGAGAATCCTTCAAAGATCAAAAAAATCAAATCAGCTCCTTCTTCTCCAATCACTTATGGTGAAACAATGAAGCAATACACCAACCAATCCCCAACTACTCCAATCTCAAGCCCAATTAGATTACCTCATTTACCTTTAACTCCTCCTTCAAATGCAATCACATCTCCAGAGTTATATAAAATCAATGCAACCATTACAAGTCCTTTATCATCTCCAAACCATGATAATGAGATCACTTCTCCAACTCCACCAGCTTCTCAACAAACTTCTCCAAAATCATCTTCTTCAAGAATATTGAAATCTTGTTATAAGCCAACCACTGTGATCCCTGAAGCTTCATTCTATTATCCAGATACTTGTTACTCATTCAGCTTGCTTTATTCCTCTTCTAGTATTTACGATAGCAATGAAAGGGGCTCCTTAATGGACCAACAGAATGATGAATGGAGAGATCATTATGTCTCGAAGATTAGACATCAAAATAATCAATTGTTCAGTCAATATAAAGAATACTGTACCGGTTTAAAGCTCAATGAGGTTTCTACTGCAACAAAACCGGTCTTAAGAGCATCAAAGCCATCATCCAAATTAACCGGTTTTATCGAAAATCAATTGAATAACTACAAAGGGCTAGTGGATTATCCATATGCTGCTAACTATTCTTATCAATCAAATGGTTATTTAAAAGATATTGATACGTTAACTTCAAGACCTGATCTATATAAAGACTCAAATGAAAGACCAGCTCGTTACAACACTCAACCTTTCAAATTACCTTCGTGTCCTCAACCAAAGTCAACTGATCAAGTTTCATTGAGACACAGTTCCATCTATCACCAACCACAACAACTACAACTACCACAACCACTACCACAAATACAACAACAACAACAACAATCACAACAATTACAAACACCACAACCATATCAACTTCAACAACCACACGAGCAACATATTCAACCATATCGTCAACCAATGATGCCTATCTTTGAATCACCAAAAGCTCAAAAGTTGCAACCACTTTCACCAGTGCACTACCAACAACCAGAACTTGTTTCCTCATACAAACAGTTTACTAAAACCCCACCTCCATTGGCTTCTGCTGATTTGGCTACCCCTGTCACATCACCAAGATTAACTACAAAGTTCATCAATGCAACCCCAAAGAAATCGCCAAAATTCCTTTCCGCCACACTATCATCATCATCTAAAGGATCTCCTAAATCTCCTAAGTCCCCTAAATCTCCAAAGTCCCCAAAAGCACACGGTTATGAATCTGACTCATCACACCACAGCCATCACCAGCATTCAAGTGCCAGATCATGTATATCATGCCATTCTTCACAATCACCATGCTGGAGACCATCGTGGTCATTGAACGAAGGCCAGCTATGTAACTCGTGTGGTTTGAGATATAAGAAAACCAAAGCCAGATGTCTCAATCCTGAGTGTCTTAGAATTCCAGCCAAAGGTGAATGGACTCTGATGAAGAACAAGGGTAAGGTGATGATGAACGGTACACATTGTTACAAATGTCTGCATTGTGAAAGTGAAGTTGAAGTTGATGAAAGTTAAGACCGATTTGAATGTCTTACTTTATTATATTATTTACGTTATTTACGTTAACGTTTACGTTGTTTTGTTGCTTGTTTGATACTTGTTGCTTTGAACTACATTGAATTGTATTGTTCAACAAAGTTGTAATTTTCCTACCCCCTCCTTCTCTCCTATAATAACCCCCCTAATGATTTTGGAGACTCGATTTTGACTCAGTTTAAATTGGATGTGGTATCATTATCTACTTCTCGATTTGTTTTTATTTTTCTGCATATGTTTTATCTTATTTTTTTTTGTTTTATTTCTGTGTTTTTTGGATAACGCTGAATTCGGTGATGATATTCAACCGACTACGATGTATATTAGACCCTCTTATCCCATCGATTCAATCGCTTATTCTTTTCTTCTTAATTTTATACATTAAATCCATAACTTTTATGTTTGTACTATCAAGAAACCCCATTAATGTTCGTGCTGTATCTTAAGACCACTCTCGTCTGTAAGCAGTCATTGCAGTTGGTAATTTCAGAACAACTCTTTTGCTACACTATAAATAGATATCTCATCAGATATGATGAGTCAATGGCGGATCACAGAGATTCCGGAATCGCACACTTGGAGAGACACTCACGGTTACTTACACCCTTGTCAATCAAACCGAATAAACTAGTTGTATTGAGGATCTCTAAAGACGATTTTATGTATCTATTCTAAAAAACGAAAACAATCAATCTTCAAACAAGGTTTCAATTTTCTTGGTTCCATCAACAACATCTCTGACATCGTTCAAGATACCTTTGAAATCATCAAATTGTTTGAAATTGATACTTCTCTCTCTACAAATGGTAACCAGATCCATACCTCTCTTAGCAAACAACAAATCGCATGAACCAGCAGCAGATATATCAGAAACTCCATCACCGCAGTAAAACAACACTGGTCTATCAGTCTTCTTTAATCCTGAGTAATTGTATTCATCAAGAATCTCGGTGATCGAAGCGGCCTTATCATGTCCGAAAGGAGTGGAATCCTTGTAAACGATATGCCATGTTTGATCATCGTTGATATGAACTTGATTGGAAACAATTTTGATATTTGCCATTGCGTCTTCTCCAACTAATTTGTCTAACAATGCAGCAATGATGGGTTCCATACCACTTGAAATGACATACAATGGAATCTCATTAGCAAAACAATACTCGTAAAAGGCTCTGAATCCAGGATCTAGTTTGACGTTGGCTAGCAAGTATTCGATACAGTATTCGAAAGAATGACCATTATCAGAGATTGACTTCAACATGAGGCCAAATGCTTCACCAAATGACATTGTGCCATGTAATATCTTATCATTCAAAATCTGTCTGGATGGATGTCCCATTCCCAAGTTGTCTGTGATGAAATCATTCGAGTCTTGAAGTGTAACTGTTCCATCCCAGTCCGTGAAGACAATAGCGTCAGGTTTAGGTAATGTCATTATCTAGCTTATTATTTGTCTAAAAATGCAAAGCAATATATCTGCTTCACGTATCGAAAGTAAACTCAAGTCTGGAAAGAAACATAGGTGAATTTCGCAGATAGATACCCGACGCAAGGGGCACGGGTTGTTGAGCACGTAATCGCTTACGCAAGCAGTCTGTTGACAGCGTGGCGCTCCGATTCAGCCCCCCGTGCTTCTCGCAAACACGGTAAACGATATTCAAAATGGAACAGTGCCCCTATTAAAGACGGGATTGTAAATGGAGTGAATTGGCCAGATGAATTTTATACAGATAGTATGGTTAATATAACGGTAATCTCTGGAGGTACAGCCACCAACTCCATCTTAGATGTCTTCCAGAATCTACTAGAATCTAACTCACCAGCAGCAGATGACCCACAACGAGAGAATTTTATTGCTCATATATTGCCCATCTCCGACAATGGAGGCTCAACAAGTGAGATTATAAGGGTGTTGGGAGGTTGTTCTGTTGGTGATATCAGATCCAGAATTACAAGATTGACTCCCGATTTGACAAGTGCCGGGCTAAAAGCCTTGTTATCTCATAGATTGCCCGCCGAGGCAACGTTGGCCAAGCAAGAGTGGGGTTCAATCGTTGAAGGGTCACATGAGTTGTGGTTAAACATTGAACCTCCAACTAAAGAAATCATCAGAAGTTTTTTGATTCATGTTCATATGGAATTGTTAAAAAGATCTAGAAACTCAACCAAAAATTTCAGGTTCGAAATGGCTAGTGTTGGAAATTTATTTTTGACTGGTGCTAGACTATTCTGTGGTTCTTTGGATAGTGCCATCGAACTCATGTTAAGACTCTCCAAAATTTCATCGAGGATTAAAGTTTTACCTTGTCTAAATACAAATTTCACATACCATATAAGTGCATTGTTGGAGGATGGATCAATAATAACGGGGCAATCTCAGATCTCCCATCCATCTCCGAAAAAGGTTAGTTCCAAAAAAAATCCAATGCTAATGTCCGCAATAACTGTCAGAACAGATTCGATAGACCACCCACCACCAATTACTGCAACACCATCTACATCACCTCCATCGAACACGGATCAAGTATCTGGTAGCTTTATTGGAACTTTGAACAACTACTCCACATCATCGATCAACGAAGACTATATGCTCAGTGCTCGTAATTTAAGACCACAAAGTTCAAAGATAGACAGTCAGGACGTGTTGTACGGATCTACAAACAATGAAATAGAAACACAGTTTTTATTTGATGACAATTTGATATCTGGACCAGAAGAATCGCAAATTGATGATGAAGACGAGGAAGACGAAGAGGAGGATTATGATGAAAGTGAATTTGCTGTGCCTTCTTATGTTCATCCGGAATTGAAAAAATCCCAGTTACATTTTGATAAAGATGAGAATGAACCACTTGCTGCACCTGTTTCACGTATCTTTTACATTTCTCCATATGGTGAGGAAATCTACCCCATCGCACAAGGTCGTGTGATAAAGGCTTTGACCAAATCTGATTTGATCATATACTCAATTGGATCCCTGATGACTTCTCTTGCGCCTGTGTTAATTTTGCAAGGTGTGGGTGAAGCTATCTTGTCGGAGGAAGGATCCAGACAAAACAAGAAAAAGAAGGTGCTGTTATTAAACGGATCCGTTGATAGAGAGACTGAAACTTTGGATGCCTTGGCATTTCTAAACACCATTGTTAAATGCTTGAATTATTCAATGCTACTAAATCACTCCAAAAAGAAAACTTTGCGGGAGGAAATCAAATTAGAGTCCTTTGTGACTCATTTGATCTATTTAAATGATACCCCGAATGGTGTCAAAGTTGACGTTGGGTTGATCGAAAGGCTTGGAGTCAAATGCATATCTGTCAAGTCACAGAATGAAAACTCCTATGATTTGGGCGATTTATATACAAGGCTTGATGATATTATAAATGATAGATTATGAATTTTTTGCTTCTTCTTTTGTTCTTTGTTTCTATATGTAATTCTATACGCTACGGTTTTTGCGTAACTTTTATAGATGACGAAATTATATACTGGAACTGATCGAGTCAATTCCCTTACCCACTACACCGCCACACACATCAATATAAACATCAATACCCAGTTCTAGTGAGAGAATTGATACCCAATCTCAAATCAACAGCTATATCATCAGATTAGTCTCCTTTGGAACCCACGATCGAACTTGACCCTTATGCAGAGAGTAGCACGATATACAATTACATAGAAGAGATCTAAGAAGTGGCGCGGCAGCAGACCGCGCCTCGTGGACAGATCGTGTGTCGGTGTCTTTGGAGCTTTCAGATAAACACATCAAGTGTCATCTGAAAGCCCTGGATGGAAATGTACCACGGTTTACTTATACTTCCTTTGTATTGTTCAATCAAGTTATATCCATTAGTAATAACATTACAAAACATGAGAATCACATCATTGCTTCCATTACTCAGCTTTATCATACTGCCTGAGAAGGTACTATCGCATGGAGACCACGGACAACATCCACAACAGGCAAATGCAGAATCAGAATTCAACGAACAAATCCCAGCTGAATATGAAGGATCCTGGCAAAAATGGCATATGAAAGTGGAGCATGAACTGGATGACGCTGATGCAGAGTCTGTTTTCAAATTGCATGATTCTAGAAATTCTGGATCAATGGGTTCGTTTGATATTTTAAGAATGTACGGTTTGACCAGGGAGGAGGTTGTTGGTAAAGGTGATGGTATGGGTTCCCATGATGATACCGAGATCGTTGGTGATGCATTGAAAGAGAAGATCGTTTCGAAAGTGTTGGGACTGATTGATACTGATGGCGATGGTGAAATTTCAATGGACGAATGGTTAGTGTACTCTAAAAATGGTGGTGAGTTTCCTGACTTTGGTATAGGATCAGGCCATGAATATGATTTTGAAGAAGAATATGAGAAGCATCATTGGTTGAAGTTCCATGCCCAAGATGATCCAGATAGCTTGGTGCAGCATGCTGAAGATGTTGAACATGAATTGTTACACCATTTACATGATATCGAACATCATGGAGACGAAGATGATGGTCCAATCCATACAAAGACATACCCCTTGAGAGATCAAAACATTCCAAAAATGTTTAGAAACTTTTGAAAGTGTATACCACTTTGCCGAGTGGTTTTTATACATAATGTATTGCACAGTTTTCTAAATAATGTAACTCTACAATGATTAAATAAATTTAAATATATAAATATAACTTCTGCTATTAAAGTATCAAAAATGTATATGATCAGCATGTGGATGAATTTTGAAGAATTAGAGACAAAAGAGAAATATTAATGAATAAGAGAAAAAGAATAAAACACAAAAACCAAAAAAATCAAGTTTAATAAAATGATCTAAAGAGACGCAACTATTGGTACTATCCTCAATTAGCTTAAAATTCTTCATCAGATGAAACGTAAGCATCACCTAAGTCCTTCTTCTTCTTCATTCTTTCCTTCTTCTTCTTTCTTAATTCGGCAGATGATAACTTAACCTTCTTCTTGACAGAAGCAATCTTGTTACCCATAGCATCGAACTTGTCAGCTTCATCATCCTTCTTTTCAATTCTTGGACCAGCACCTTGACCTTGAACCCAATTGTGACCAGATGGAGTCATCTTACCGTCAACAACGGCCCAAACTTCTTCAGTTAAGTTCTGAGTGAATTCAGCAGAGTGAGTAATGATAATAACACCACCTTCGAAAGACTTCAAAGCCTTAGACAAAGCACCCAAGGAATCTCTATCCAAGTAGTTGGTTGGTTCATCTAAAACGATCAAGTGAGGTCTTTGCCATGTACAAGCAGCTAAGACTAACTTAACCTTTTGACCACCGGATAAACCTCTGATTCTGGAATGGGAAACTAATTCGGTTTCTAAACCCAACATAGCACAATGTTCTTCAATTTCCTTTCTGGTTAATGGTCTGAATTGACCAGAAGCCAAAGCTTCCTTCATATCAACTTCAGCAACCATCTTGGAATGGGATTCAACTAATTCACCTCTTGGTAACCAAGCGTTATCAACAGACATCATTGGAACCCATCTTTCAGACTTCATACCAATGTTATCACCTAATAAGAAAGAACATTCATACTCGTAAGTGTTCTTGAACTTTCTTCTGGAGTGAATACCGGCAATTCTTCTTGGAGAACCTTCAATCTTGAAAATCTTGTTCATAGCTTGTTCATCGTCTTCATTGATTTGTCTTGAGGCTCTGTCCATAGTTTCTCTATCTTCACCAGTTTGGAATCTCCATTGGATATATTCAGAAGGAGTCTTGTCTAAGTGGGAATCGATATGTGCGAAAGCGTGTTGTTTAATGTAGGCAATTCTACAATTTTCGTGAACGTAAACTTCACCAGTGGTTGGTAATAATTCACCAGTCAAGACGTTAATCAAAGTAGATTTACCAGCACCATTTGGACCAATAACAGCAATTCTTGAAGATAAAGAACATTGGAAATTGATACCGGAAATTTGTGGCTTAGTAGTACCTTCGTATTGGAAAGACATACCAGAAACCTTGACAATAGCCTTTTGTTTGGTCTTAACACCTTCTAAGAAACCTGGTTCTGGGAATCTGAATTCTAGATCAGAAGCACCAATTTCACCATAAGATTTAGCAGCTGGGACCTTCTTGATGAATTCAGTTAAGTTACCCTTGTACTTTCTTAACTTGAAACCTTCATAATGGATAATGTATTGAACAACGTTATCTAAGAAACCGGAATCATGGGAAACAATGATGGAAGTAATACCACATGTCTTCAAGTAGTTGACTAACCAAGCAACGTTAACAGTATCCAAATGGTTAGTTGGTTCATCCAATAATAAGATATCAGCGTTCTTTAAGACAGCTCTAGCCAAAGCTAACTTCATCTTCCAACCACCAGACAAGGCGGAAATTGGCATCTCAATCATAGCTGGAGAGAAACCGAATTCCAATAACTTAGCAGTAATTAAGTCCTTGTCACCGAATTCACCGGAACCGTAAACGAAATCTAAAACACCGGTTTCAGCGTGAGAACCATCAATATCATGTTCGACGTAAACAGTTCTACATTCTTCTTGAGATGGGAAACCTTCAACTTGACCGTTAGCAATAGCTCTCATCAAAGTAGATTTACCAGCACCATTTGGACCACATAAACCGTATCTCTTACCTCTCTTCAATCTGAATTGAGTCTTGTTCAACAAGATCTTAGCACCATAAGCCAATGAGAACTCACAGTTACATAAATCTTCTCCATCATCATCTTCATCAGCAAAGACAGGTGGTTGTGGAATGTTATCAACGGATCTCTTTCTGAATTCTTCAATGATTTCAATAGATTCCTTTTCGTGTAAGAAGATGGTTAAGAATGGAGTCAAAGCTTGAGACCAAGCAAGTGGATCAATCTTTCTTTCATCAATCAAGTTACCGGCAATGGAGGCAACGTAGTTTTGGACAACAGCGAATCTAGCTGGTTGTTCCTTGACTAAGTCCTTCAAAATAGCAAGATTAACGGAAACATCACCAGCAGTGGAGACTTCTGGGATGGAATCATCTTCTGGAAGAGCACCAACTCTTCTCAAAGTGTTCAAAGCTCTTTCAGTAACAGATCTAGCTTCTGGATCAGCAATGACTTGGATGTTAGCCTTCAAGACAGGTAATAACTTGTCCATGAAAGGAGCAACAACTTGAGGATCATCGACCAACTTACACATGTTATCGACAATAACGGCAGCCTTTCTCTTGATGGCAGTATCTCTTTCGGCTAAACCTCTAGATAATAATGGAACCATGATGGATAAAGCAGCAGTGGTAACTTCGGAAACGAAGGTGGTAGCACCTAAGGTGTGGACGGTTTCTGGAACTAACTTTGGATCAGCAATGGATTTGATCAAGTTTGGAATGAAAGGTTCAATATCCTTGTTTCTGACGGTGTTGGTGGACTTGGTGATGGTATCAGTGGCAGCCTTCTTAACTTCATTCTTAGTATCCCACATAGCTTCGGATAAGACTGGAATTAATTCCGGCATTCTCAAGGCTAATTGGTCGTTGGCGGTTTCAACTAAAAGAGAAATACAGTCCAAGACAGCGTTCTTTTCTTGCCATTTGGAAGTGGATTCCAATTGTGCAACCAATAAAGGTAATAAGAACTTGATGGCAACTGGGGTAGCAGCCTTAGTGATGGCGGTTAAAGCCTTAACAGCAGCATCTCTAACTTCAACTTGCTTGTCACCAGCCTTTTCAGAAATGACTGGGATCAGTTCAACGACGTATGGTTCAACGGAAGGAGATAGACCAGCTTCGTTAGCAATGTGAGAAACAGCTTCTAAAGCATTGATGGTTGACTTCTTGTCCTTGATGGCCTTGGATAATTCATTGAAGAATTCGAATGGAACATCGTGTTCAATGATTTGACCGTTCAAGAAAGAGGAAACGTTGGCAGCAGCAGCATCTCTGTTGTCTGGGGTGGCAACAGATAACTTACTGAAAAGTTCTTGAAGAACTTCAGCAGATTGTTTTGATTCAGCAGCAGCAGACATTGTTGTGTATAATATTGCTAATTAGCTCTTGCTTTTTTTCTGAAATCAAGAGGAAAAGGAGAGGAGGACAAAAAGGTTAGAAACACAATTTCAACAATATTAATAGAAAACGTGAAAAAAAAAAAATCAATAAAATTTTTTCCCTGCTCCCGTCGCACAGGGGGGGCGCACCACGAGGAAAAAGAAATGCTGCGAGGAAGCGGCCTGGTGGACGATACCGGGTGCGATAGCGAGGCGTGTGCCGCCCAAAACAGCGCAACAGTCACCCGGCCTTCACTCTCAATTTTGCGACAAATTTTCAATGTTGTATTGTACTGCGCCACTTTATGTATGTCCCATGTCTGTACTGCCACATTTTGCGATCAGCATTTCGATTGATAAGAGCCTTCTTTACATACTACAGCACCACTTCAGTACCACTACAGTTCAAGATGGATGGGTGGTGATTGGTATACCATGATGTACATGCATTGCCTCACCCTTGCATCCTTCTCTCCTCTCACACCAACCTGGTTGCAGTTCAATCTCCTTTCTCTCTCTCTCTCTCTCTCAATGTAGCAGACTCAACGGTCGTGCGAGTATCACTTAATCGTGTAAATCGGGAACGAGGAAACGACTCTAGAAGCTGAAAAGGCCAGTGAAATATCAACAAGCAGACCGTTGTTTACAACAGATAGATCACTTTTCTAGTTCATCTCCCATTCTTGCCAGATACTGTTGCTACTTAGTGTTAATTTATCAAATTCTACTGAATAGATCATCTATTGCACCATTCAGATTCTTTCTTTCGACAAAGCTCCCAAAAAAAAGAAAACGAAAAAAAAAGAAAAACATACATAAACAGGAAAAAAAAAACACAGTGTACATCGTATCGTATACACAAACCACTCCATTCCTTTAACCAATATAATTGTCCATCGTTTGATCACTGCCTCTTCACGGTGTATATCCATTGTTCACTAATAAATTACCCTTGACTCACCAAAACACACCAAAACCTACCGTCTCCCATCTCCCACTCAAATGTCAGAATTATCAGATTATCATAAACTCGTCAAGTCACTTGGAAAAGCCGAAATCTTGGAAAAATTCCCAGAGGTGATTCCATTAGAGGAAACATCCGGAGAATCTTCCTCGGGTCCATCATCAGCAGGAACTGATGCAGACAACTTCTTATTCGAAGGTCAAGATGAGGAGCAAATCAAACTCATGGCTGAAAATTGCATAGTTTTAGACTACAATGATATCCCAGTTGGTTCAGGAACAAAGAAGCTGTGTCACATCATGACCAACATAGACAAAGGTCTACTTCATCGTGCATTCTCTGTCTTTTTGTTCAACTCAAAAGGTGAATTGTTGTTGCAACAAAGAGCAACTGAAAAAATCACCTTTGCAGACATGTGGACAAATACATGTTGTTCTCACCCACTTTGTGTTCCTTCAGAAATGGGCTCTGTTTCAGGAAATCTTGAACTATCCGTGAAAGGTGCACAAGTTGCAGCACAGAGAAAGTTATTCCATGAGCTTGGAATTGATGCAAAGTATGTTCCTGTGGATGACTTTAAATTCTTAACTAGAATCCATTATGCTGCTCCATCAAATGGTGCATGGGGTGAGCATGAAATAGACTATATTTTCATCATCAAGTCTGATCCAGTTGTGGATGCAAATTTGAATGAGGTTCGTGATATTAAATATGTTTCCAAACTTGAATTGAAAGAAATGTTCAATGATCCAAGTCTGGTGTTCACACCATGGTTCAAATTGATTTGTGAATCGTACTTGTTCAATTGGTGGGATCATTTAGATGATTTGGATCAATTCAAAAGCACAACAATTGATCACATGTTGTAAATTGGATATCCAATCTTCAACATAACAATATGCATTCTATTAATCTTGTAATCTTTTTTTGATTTTTTTTTTTGATACCTTTTTTTTTGTTTTGTTGATTCATGCTTCCTTGTTTCTTCTGTTCTCTAGACTATTTCTGTATTCTTCATTTGTACAGCAACCTCTTTTTAATTCTTTACATAATATATAAATACATCTGTTGACGCTTTTCAAAAGACAAAGAACAACCCTTAATAAAATAATGCCGATTACCGAGAAAGAAATGGATAGAATTATATAATCATTAAAGTAGAAAGAGAATTAAAAGCGGAAAAGAAGGGATAGAAAAGTCTACGATGATAGGTTTCATCAAAAGAAGAGAAAATAAAGGGAGTCTAGGATGATAATATCATCAAAAAGAAGAAGAAACAAAAAAAAATATAGTATATGCAGCTTATTCAACGTATAGGCATTCAACTTTACTGATGTTGAAACCATTGAAATTAGAAGATGCAACTGAAGTATAAGCACCAATATTCTGGAACATAATCCAATCACCAACGAAAACCTCATGGGTCAACTTGCATCTGGCTGAGATGCAATCCAAGCCATCACAACTTGGTCCCCAGATTGAATATTCCTTGTTTACATGTGCAACAGTTGTTGAACCTGTGGCTGTTTCAAAATACTTAAAGTCACCTCTTGAGGTTAAAACCTTTGGTTCAACAACTTGATGGTCAAATAGAATACAGTTCAAGTTACCGTAAACACCATCGTTCAAGTAGATTCTTTCTTTGAACTCTCCTGATCTTTTAGAAGTGACGTTGGCAACCAAAGTGAAACAGGATGATGATAAAAATCTACCAAGTTCAGAGATCATCTTCAAGTGAGGATACTCATTTTCAGGGAATTCAGAATTCAAATAGGATCTCATCACTTTGGAACTGGCTAAGAATGTGCTTTCGTCGAATCCACCACCAATATCCAATGTATCAAACTTGAATCCATACTCTGCAAATGCAATGTCAAATAACTTTCTGGAATCCTTCACTGCCAATTCAATGGTCTTGAAATCATTGCAGCCTGAACCAACATGGAAAGCTAAACCTCTCAAGTTTAACCCTAGTTCTTTACATTTGGCAATCAATTCAATTGAGTATTTCACATCGGCACCAAATTTAACAGATAATGGACAAGTTGAAGTGGTATCATCGGTTTGAATTCTAATTAAGATTCCAGATTCAGGATGAAACTCCTTCATCTTGTATAGTTCATCGATATTATCAACTGTTGTCAAATTGATATTCTTCTGGTTGGCATATCTGATATAAGGAGCAGCTTTGCATGGATTGGCAAAGATAATTCTTGATGGATCAGCACCCAACTCAAGCATCATCTTGATTTCATTTTTAGAAGCACAATCGAAACCTAAACCCAAGTCAATCATCTTGGAAATTAATCTGCTGTCATTGTTACATTTGACAGCATAGTGTGGATCAACTCTAGGTAAGTTTGTGTTCCATAGGTTGACTAGTTTGTCTAGTCTTTGCAAGTCACAGACGAAAAATGGATCCAATGCATCCTCTTCACAAGTGGCTAGGTCGATTGATTTGATCTTTTGGTGAATCTTAGCACCGATCAATCTTGATCTGAACTCGTCTGATTGATGATTAACAGATTCGATGTTGCCATGACTAATTGTAGTGGAGTAGGAGGAATTATAATCAAAGATTATTGATTCTTCAGATGGTGAAGAGTATAATTGAACAGGAGCCATTTTTGGGGTAACGGGGGTATTTGCAACTATTGATTGAAGTTTGGATGATGAGGTTATAAATCTCTTAAATTGGGAATTCTTGTAAATTAAAGATCCAGTAAGGCCGAAGCTGTTTAACATCTAACTAAGTGATTGTTGATTTCTTTTTCTCTTATTGTTTAGACTATATCTTCTCTCTTGTTCAAACGATAGTGTTTAATGTACAAGATTGCGAGCGATATGAAGCGTATGTTGACGATGCCCTTGTTTATTTGAGGGTAAGTTTTGGGGGGAGAGAGGACAACGGACTCTATGCGGCAGCTCTCGTGACGGTGAATGGGTGATTTCAATAGAAACAGTAATAAAATTGGTAGACTAACTAATTGTAGAGAAACTTAACAAGGGGTTTTGTAAGTTTAAATTCAATTATCAAGTATTGTAAGAAGGGAAACAATATTTCTATTATGCAGATATAACCAGTTAGTAGAGACGAGCCTCTTTATGATAAGTTATACGGTGAAGATAAGGGTTAGATGATGTAATACCAGTCTAGGGCTAGAGTTGGTAGCAAGCTTTCAAGAATAGAGAATTGATTAACGGGGGAGTGTCTTTTTATATATATACTACAACGCCATCAAACATCAGACCTTGTACTGGTGTGTCTTGCAAATTTTTCAGTCGCAATCGCAACATACCCCTTCTGGTCTCTGGTCCAGGCGAATCGTGGCCAGTGCACTGCTCCCGCACTCCGCAGGGAAGCGGGCAGGTTGGCCGAGCGGGAGAGAGAAGAGAGGAGAGAGAAGTTTTTTTTGCATTGTGACTGGCATTTGGGGAACGAGAGAGGGATTTAATGAAGGGAGAAGTAAGAAGTATCTTAACAAAAAGAGCAAGATTGAACGCTGTATATCTGGGTGCTTTTGATGTACACAGACTAAAAGAACAAATTTACGTCTATAAAATAATGTTGAAGCTGGCTATTTTGGTGGTTCATCCATATCACTATGTAATACGGGGCCAAGTACAGAGGTTAAAGCCCAAACACCACAGCGACTTGCTACAGCTTCCCAATCCGGAAGGTTGTTGAAGAGCATCGCGGATACCACTTTATTAAGGCTGTGCAGGGAAACTGGGCTGCTATTTACACGCTTCTTTATATTGGCAGAGTGGTTTTTCAGATGGCTATAAAGACCTACTTAATGTGTAACTTCTCCGTATTCGTAAGGAGAATCCATGTATTTATCCTTGAAAATCAAGTATGGCTTCCTCTTCGCAAGATCCAACATGGTCTTACCAAACTCACTATTGCACCAACTGAACCAAGGTCTGGTATAGGCATGTCTAGGTGAATGGACATTGATACTTTCATGTAGTAATCCGAGCCCTGCTGTGGTTGTCTTTATGAGCTCCAAACTTTCCATTATTTCTTGATCATCGTTACTTGTTCTTATGGAAACTAGTAATGACATTGGCCAGGCATTGAGAATCCCCACGTGTGGACCTCCAATTCCTCTGAAAAAACGTCCCTTCAAAAAATATGGATTGCCCCTATTACTGAGCACCATCTTCCTGGTATTCTGATAAACAACATCATCAATCTCACCGTATCCTAAGTCGGGCAATGATAATAACGATGGAATGTTCGCATCATCCATAAAATTCAATCCTCCATATCCATCGATTTCATAAGCGTAAACCTTGCCAAACTCCTTGTGCTCAATAACTGCATGCTCCTCAATACCAGTTTTGATTCTGTTAGCAAACTTTGTAGATGTTTCTAACAACCCTTCAAACCCTCCTTTCTCTAAAATCACATTCAACCTTTTTAATTCAACATAAAGCTGAGCATTTGCAGGGATGAAAAATTGATAGATGCATGCATCGTCAGATGGTCTAAATGCAGATCTGATCAATCCCGTCCCATAATTGACGGGATTACCCAGTCCAGCCAAGGGTAATGTTTCTGTTCCAATTCTGGTATCTTTTTGGAACGTATATGGTGCACTTTGCATTTCTCCAGATTTGCTAAAGGTAGAGGTTGATTCTCTTTTCAAGACAGCAAATACCATTTCAATGGCTTTCAACCAAACGCTGCTTTCAAAA
The DNA here is from genome assembly GCA_030568425.1 of Ambrosiozyma llanquihuensis. Classification (NCBI taxonomy): domain Eukaryota; kingdom Fungi; phylum Ascomycota; class Pichiomycetes; order Pichiales; family Pichiaceae; genus Ambrosiozyma; species Ambrosiozyma llanquihuensis. Next base: position 24,882 of record JAJMFV010000012.1, on the reverse strand, counting down.
ACTGAGAAATCGTTAGAATTCTCAAAGTAGTCGTTAGATAGTGTTAAAAATGAAGCCAAGGAATCCAGTTCCCATTTACATTCGAAAACATGCCTCCAAGGAGGCTTGGGGAAGACAGCATCGATACTAGAAGGTTTTCTTTCAATATTCGACTCTGCTGGAGGTTGGAAAGCATTACAGTATGGTGCTTTTCTTATGTAATCAGCCTGTTGATATATAGCACCTTTGATCATCTCTTGTAGTTGTGGATCATGTTTGATAAAAGGCTGATAAACACTCAATTGTCTGGCTGAATCACGTAACCATTCAGCATGGATATCACCGGTTGATATAAAAGTCAATGGCGGCTTATCTTTACTTTCAGGGTCAAACCATAATATAGTAGTATCTAATGTGTTAGGAAACGCATTTTCAAACAATCTGGACAGATCAGGATCGTTGATTCGTTCCTTCATATCTTCAATGACTTGTTCGATTGCATTGCTTTTGAAAGTTCTGCAGTTTTCTGATGGTCTCATGAATGGTAACTTTAGTGTCCCATCAGATAGCGGCCCGTGTGGTATTTGTGAGTAATCAACATAGTCGGGACATTCTAAGGATAGTCTTGGTTTGCCTTTGAACCATTTCTCTCTTCCGGTATCAACTTCTAATGCTTCTTGTTCCACTTCACTTCTTTCCTTGAGATTTAGCAAACCACTATTTTTGTTTTTTGATTGATAATCAAATCCTTTTGTTGTTCCTTTTGCTGTCCCTTCCAATAATTCTTTCAATAATTCAGGATCGCTTATCACTGGAATTTGGTCTTCTGTGTCATTGGAATTTGATCTGGTCAGGAGTAAATACAGCAACCAAACCAATATTACACCGGTCAATTTTGGTGATCTGATAGCCCTGAGTACCAATCCTACTCTTGCCATCTCTGATTCGTGGATTGTAAAATTATTGTTAAATCGTCTATTACATAACGTTTTGTACCTATAATCAACACACGTTCTGGGGTAAACAATTTTGAGATTGGGGAAATCGGGCCAGCTTGGCTGATTACATCACGCAGCAAACGGAGGGGCGCGGTGCACTGCCACGATTCTCACCCAGGAAATAGAGAGCTGAATGAAATGTCACTCTGAAGGCAACAAACCAAGACCATTTCAGTTTAGTTGACTAAAGAGAGGAAGAGTAGTTGTATTCCTTTTTCCCAGAATCTCAATTGCAAAACTACAGAAAGACTAAGGATGTCTGATTTAGGCCAGTATGTTAGCTTTGGGCTTTTATGCTGATCTTTTGTTGTTTGCTCATTTACTAACCCAACATATCGAAATGTAGATTTGTTGCATCGCTTCCACCAGTCACAAGGACTCTGAGTATGACCTCATTGGTCATGGGGGGTTTGAACGCTTTGGGTATAGTTAGTTACTCTTCATTTGTGTGTCAATTCCCTTTGATATGGCAGAATTGGGAATTCCATAGATTACTTACTGGTTTTTTGATATCTCACCCACAACCAATGCAGGGTTTGATGGAAATTTATATGTTATATTCTTTTTCAAAAGGCTTGGAAGAGGGGAAATTTAAAAAGAACTTACCTGATTACCTATTCTATTTCATCATCATTGTTCCAATTATTTTGGTTGCTGCCGGTTTAATATTACCTCCTTCGTTCTCGTTGAACCCTGCATTGCTGGCTGCTTTGACTTTCACTTGGTCAATCAATAATTACAGCCAGGAAGTCAATTTCTACTTCATGCCAATCAAAGCTTCTTTACTGCCTGCCGTGTCTTTAGGTTTTAGATTATTGGTCGATGGAAGAGACAGCGCCATGCTTGCATTCTCTGGTTTGATGTCGGCTTACATCTATAACTGTCTGGAGACAAAGTCGTTTGGACCTTTGATGACTTTAATTGAAGGTGATGGTGCAGGACAAAATACCAATAATAATAGATTGGGCACCATCCATAGCATTCAAAATGTGTGGCGTTACTCTACAGGTCATTTACCTGCTCCTGTTTGGCTAAAAAGTATTGTTTCCAAATACACTGGAATTGACTACAACTCGGCTGCATTCAATAGAGGCTCCGTTGTGCCACCAAAAAACAGAACCGGTAGCACTAGTGCCGGAAGTGGAGATGTGAAGGGTGCAGGATCCTCATTCTCTAGAATGGCAGGTGGTACCGTGTTCAAGGGAAAAGGTAACAGATTAGGAAGTTTAGACAGCTAAATGGTGTATAGTTTATAATCTAAAGTGATTTTTTGTATTTGTGTTTTCCAGTCTCCGTTCTGAGATCGCACTTCACGAGTTTGATATTGACATTTAGGTGGTGAAATTTCTGGAGCAGGAACCAACCATTTAACACAAAACGAAAATAGAACAAAAAGATAATATAATCTTCTCATCCCTCGTTTCTTCTTGTTGTTCGTGACACTGGGGAGGGCCCTAAAGTAGTATTGGTGGTCTCAAAGTAGGTGCATATCGCAAAAAACCAGAAGTAGAGTAATGGCAGATCGAGGGGCCTCCGGAGAAAGTAGACGGATCAGAACGTTGTGCCATTTATGTGGTGTGTTGTGAGCAGTATACATACAGGAACTATTGTGTCACTCATTGTCTGCGAATACAAATGACACAAGATAAAGAGATAGCAGAGTCTGAACCTAGTCCATTGTATCTGGTTGGTTATGGATCACTGTTATTCAAACCACCGCTACATCATCTGGAATTTTCCAAGACCTTTATAAGATTCCCTGGTTACATCAATGGATTTGCTCGTAAATTTTGGCAAAGCAGTTACGACAATAGAGGTACCCCTGAGCAGAAAGGGAGAGTCGTCACAATTATACCACATCAACAAATATTGGAGGCTGAGGAATTTCATGGTGACATTGAACAATTCGAACTAAGTGGACTTAAGAATGCCAAAGATATACTCCATGATCCCGATTTGCTATTTCAAAACTTGAGTGTGTGGGGGTGCTGCTATTATATCCCTGGTGAATACGCTCGTGAAGCTTCTGAATACCTAGATTTCAGAGAAAAGGATGGGTACACCACTCATAAAGTTGAATTTAATGTGGTTCTCTCAGAAGATCAATTGAGCGACTCAAGAATCTCAAAGATTTTGGCTAAATTACCTAAGAATAAAAATGGAGAACCGGTGATAAGCTCGGTTGTGTATATAGGTACGGTTGATAATGAATCATTCATTGGACCAGAGAGCGTCAGAGATACGGCAGGTATTATTAGCATAAGTGAGGGGGAAAGTGGGCCAAATGACGAATACTTGATCGAATTGCATAAATCTCTAATTGATCTAGATCCCAGTGGGCTGAACAGAAGTAGAGATCCTTATTTGGATGAGTTGGTTAGGTTAGTGCAAAGTTTATCGTCAGATAATGAGACCAAATAATGGACATTGGCTGTTGCTACTCCTTCTGCATATCTCAACGTCTTATAGAATATCTTTCTTCTCTGATCTTTTCTGATCTAGAGAGAGAAAAAAAATGCATAATTTTTAGTACAACAGGTGCTGTAGTTCAGTAGATTAGTCGTACTGTGACTTCAAGTAGCAGCCTTTTTTTGGCCTTAGTCTCAAATCTCAGAGCAGCATAATTATAGAAGCAGATTGTGCAAATGCTCCTATTGTTGCATATAATATGATGACCCCTGAGTGGATTACAGAATCTTCTTGCAGTTGAGGTACTAGTCAAAATGAAGTATTGTTCCCCAATTTTGTTCAGTAGTTGAATCCCCCAGTAGGGGGCAAACTGTTTCGAAGATCCAATATGTGCATCAGGCATATCAAGTAGTTGATCTGGCACCGGTGAACTTAGCCATTCAAATACCCGATTCCTCTGGGTGCTCTAATCGCAACAACTGAAACCAACATCCATCCTTTTGTTGCGATACGTACATATATATATGCATGGTTAAACTCGAAAATCCATTAGAAATCAACAGTATGTCAAAGAACACTCAGGTGGATAAAGCAATGCGGACATTTTTCCGAGCACAAATTGCGCTTGAAATGATTAAACTTGCCCGATCGAGAAAAATTACTACCGAAAAAATTTATAGATCTGTGTAGATACCGGTGATGAGTAATAAGTCGTATGTAGGCCTGTCTACTGGAGTAAAACTAAATGATATGCGCAATCCTTTGAGATTAATATCACATTGCTCTTTCAGATTAGTTGAACTTCTTACATAGCACCCTGGATTAGCGTCTAGTTAAAACCAAAACATGGCAGATTCGAATACTACAGCCAATGTATTAAGTACGATAGGTACCGTTCTTTGGTAAGTTACTCTAGCCATGACGTCAACTGGCTATATATTTTTGATTCATTGGTCTCCTTCCAGCAACATACTAACAAACGGATCAATATTTTAGGTGTATACAATTATCACCACAGATATACTACTTGTGGAAACATAAAGATGCCACCGGTTTCCCTCCTATATTCATGTTTCTATGGGCCTTGTCGGGTATACCGTTCTCGATTTATTTCGTCTCTACAGACTCGTATGTCCCTATGCAAGTTCAACCCCAAATGTTCACTTTGTTATGCTCGGTGGCTTGGATTCAGTCTATGTATTATCCACCTTATCAATACTCTAAGAAGACTATCATTACATGTGCGGTGACTTTTTACTTGTGTGCCTTGGGATTAGAACTAGGCTTTGGAATCTGGTTGAAGAGGGTGTATGCCACTGGAAAGCATTGGCCATCTTTGATCTTTGGTATTTTGGCATCGATAGTGTTGGCATTGGGATTGGTGCCACCTTACTTTGAGTTGATGAAGAGAAAGGGAAGAGTTGTTGGAATAAACTTTTTGTTTTTGGCAATGGACTCCTCTGGTGCCGTATTTTCAATGGCCAGTACTTTGGTTGGTACTATTGATATAATGGGTATGATATTGTACGCCATTATTATTGGAATGGAACTCGGTATATTTTTATCTCAAGCCATCTGGTGGTTAAGGTTTAGAGTAATCAGGAAGGAAACAGACGACGTTCCAGATGATATAGAGAACGCCGAATATGAAGAAAACATGGAAGATATAGCCGGCATACCAGCGAATGAAACTACTGAAGGAGAAGAATGTAAAGAATCTGTTTCCAAAACCAACATACAAGAGAACGATGAGCCGAGTGCTAAATCTAATGGACTGAAGTCACGGTTCACAGGCTACGTGAAAGGTATATTTCAACAGTGAATTCGATTTGAGATAGGCTCAAAGTGTCTGGAACATTACTGACTATCGTTTTGTGTGGGTTTTGGGTTTTATATGCTCTTTTTTTATTTTCAGCTTTCATGTTCCGATTTATAGATTTTTATTTTCATTTCATCCTTCGCTTGCCTTGTCGGTGGTTATCACATTTTATCATAATTTAGAATTATACAATACTATTATCAAATATCATCTTTATATTAGGGTAGGTTCTAGTAATGAATTTTATATATCTACGCTATACTTTTCCGGGCCAATTCCAGGTTCTAATCACATCCCAATTGACCTCCAACCTGGAAACAAATTTCTTGAATGGACCGTCTACTGCAGTGTGTCTATATTTTCGTTTTGCCATGTTCAAATCATACTCACTCTTTGATTGGCTGAGCAATATGAATCTTTCATTGTATGAATTCAAGCATTTGATCAAGTCACCTTTTGTTTGAGGGGGAATCAAATTCAAGTATTGTTCAAATAAGGGGGCACTAATGCGATACTTCAAGTCAACTAATTTTTGGAGTAATTGGTACAAGCGCTCGTCCTGCTCAAACTCACCAAGAGCCTTGATGTATAAAACGAGCAAATTATCATCAGGGTATATCTTAGAAGATGGATTTTCGCCATAAGTTTGGGAAACTTTAGCATCGAACTCACCCAATGCAAATTCAATAGGCAAGACTTTGTGATTGGTGTCAAGCGTATACATAGTAGAGTCATGAGTTCTCAGTTCCTTCATTCTTAAAGCAGCGATGAATAACGCTGCTACAGAGGTTGTTGTCATTCTGGAATGTTTACTGAGATTATTGTATATGTTGAACATCGAAGCAGGTGATACCACAGCTTCACCCAAAAGATAGCTGGAGTTCAACTTTCTAGACTTGAAGGGGGCTTCTGAGTACAAGTGTCTAGCATATTCAACAGCATTGTTAAAACCGTGTAATCTGAATCTTGATTTCGTTTGAGGGGTTGGTTTAGAGCCAATATTGTTAGAATAGCGTAGCTCTTCCGTTATGGAGGTTAAATAATCAGCGTTCTCGTGGGTTTCAAGTCTCGTTGGTTCTTGCTTTTCAACTTGCTCGTATTTTATACTCTTGGAAAGTTTGTATAGCTTTGATATGTACTTGGCAAGGTTCAAATCATCAAATCCTGGAGCTCCGATTCTCTTGGCCATTTCAAGTAAATTGTCTAGATTGTTTGTATTGGAAATAAATATATCCAAGAGCAAAGGGTCAAGCTTTTGAGATTTTGGTATTTGTAGATATCTTTTAAATAATGAGAAGCAACGATCATCATTTAACATTGAATGATAGTTCATTTTGATTAAGATGAATCTCCAAATTTCAGGATAGACATCAAGCAATGCAGGCTCTACACTGTTCAGTATCTCACAGAGGTAGTTGTAAATGGAATCTTTTGTTTCCGGCTTAACCGACAGTAGTAGTATCGAGTTACACAAGAACCTGATGTTGAAATCCTTTCTGGTAGCTCTTAACTCGTTGACACTTTTCCCGCTCGATGAGGCATTGAAATCTTTGAGAACCCTGTCAAATCCATCAATATCAAAGCTCTCCAACTGCCATCTGTCGAATCTTTTCCTGCCTTCTTTGAATAGTGTAAAAGCTTTCTGATAATCGCTGAAGAACGACAAGTTCGAAACTCCGAGCATCGTTGTTATATCAACTTGTAACTGTGGATTTTTTCTTATGATTTTATTGAAGGCTTTGATGCATTTGGATTGCGCTTCAGTGTAGTACCTTGATGGGTTACTCAAATGTTCTCCCGATTGATCAATTGACAGGCTCCATATTATTTCGGAGAGCTGCGGTAGAATATGGGGTGATTTGGACTCTGTGGAAGTTAAGTACCGCTCTATTATAGCTGGTAGGTGTTCCAACTCTGATCGGAGAGCATAAGAGAGCAAGTTTTGGAAGACTGGTGGCAAGATAGTTGACCTGTTTGGATAGGTGGCATATCTATCGGAAACAAATTGCCCAAGGTAGTATGTTTTTTCCTGGTCGGCTGTATTAGTTTCCAAAGTCCATTTTTTGTATATAGTTAGTAAAGTCTGGAACTCTAACTCAGTTCCGGGAGTTCTTAGTAAGATATCATATAGTATAATTCCTGGAACCTGATCCCCTGAGCTAGACAAATTGTGCAATGCGCTTGCGATATCTTTTGAAAATAATGAATTTATCCACCCAAATATATTATTATCGTCTATAGTGTAATTCCACTTGGGAGACTCATTGATTTTAATCTTGACTAAAGCTATAGCTAACATGACATTTCGGTCTCTCGCTATATCAGGTAATTGTTCACTGAAAACGGATTGTGCTATAGTTTTCTGACTCAAGTGGATCTCAGTCACTTCTATATTTTTCCCAAATGTTTGTAAACAGGAATCCGCAAACTTGTTATGGTAGTCTGGGTATATCACCTGCAGTATGCAATGCAAAAGTAACGAAAGAGTAGACTCAACATCCTGTAAACTGTTCAATCTTTTGCATTTGATATCTTTCGAGGCCTTGGATTCTATCGTGGTAAATTCATTATTGGAAAGGTAACTGGAAAGAACTATAACATCTTGCAAGCTTGCAGAATTCATTAAGAATTCAAGACTGTGATTCCGTGTGAGTGATAAATAGGTACCATAGAAAGAGCATTTCGTCGACTTGGTTTCAAGATGAGATATCAGGCTATCAGATATGTTTGCCGGCTCCAATTTGGTCCTCAAGATTTGATGGATGTTTATTTGTGAGCTCAAATCATTGTCCAGAGTGTGATTTTCAGTCTTAATGATCTGCTTGCAAACCATTGAACCCTGTGATCTTTTCAGGATAAGGTGTTGGATTGATCTGGAAGGTGTTCTAATACATCGAAAAGGAATCAGCAACTGTTTCATCGACATCTTAGTTCAGTGGTACTTCAATGGTGTCCAAATATTAACAACTATGTGTATTTTTCACCTTCGAATGTATTGTAGTGTATGGATATCTTGACATCGGACATTGCAACCCCCCAATTGCAAAGCTGAAGTACCCCACTTCAAGTCTGATTTGTTGCACAGCCGTGGTAGGTGGTTTGGGTTGTGTTGCACCCTTGCACCACCTCGGAGCTAGCATCTGTAAACGGCGCTTTGGATTACGCGTATTTCGCTGGTGACATGCATAGCCAGCCATAAGCACAGTAGTTTCTGAATAATTCCCTGCAAGATCAAATTTTCATATAGATATAACCCCACACATTGATATAAGTTAGATTCAAGCGATTCCAATGCTTCCTAGTTCTAGTAGAGTCACATATAATTACACATGAGTTCAAACGGTCTGCCAAACGAGTACCGTGATATGCTTCGGAAGGCGCTGAAGACGGAGAGTTTAGATTCTTCTCCAGAGAGACCTTTGAAGAGAAGGAAGGCAAAATCAATCACCCCTACTCCTTCAATTCCTCTGCCCAAGCGTTCAGAAATAAAAAATGAATCACAGTCTGAAGGAAGTGTGCTAAAGAAGGCCAAATCACACGATACACAAAGTCCTAAGAATAGCTCACCTAGTCCGAAGCCAGCGAGAAGAGCTGTTAAGGCCGGAGAATCCGCAAAAGATTTAGGTCGCAGATCACAAGAACCGATCTCTGTGCTTCCCAAGAGAAGTAATGATGAAATAGAAACGATAGAGATTGATGATTCGGGTGATGAATCGGATTATCAAGAAGAGGAAGATGACGACAGTGATGAAGATATTGACTCCGATGAGTTTGTGGATGTGGATTTGTCTAAACCTGCTGAGCAAAGAAGTGATTTCCAGTACGAAACCAAAGATGATCAGATCAATATCACTTTGAACATGAAGGCCACCCGCAGCAAACCGCCTAAGAAGAAATCGACAATGTGCTCAAATGAAGAGAGGATTTTCAGAAGATCCATTCATATGTTCTATTTGTTTGTCATGGTTGGTCATGGTGTGGTTAGAAATTCTTGGGCTAGCTCTCCTGAATTGCTCAGTATTCTGGCAAAAAAAGTTCCGAGTAAGATCGTGGATGAATTGAGAGGTTATACCAGAGAAAGGTTGAAGAAAAATGTGACAGCACAATCAAAAACTAGAAAGTTGCTTGATTTGTTGAGGCATATTATGGAGTACTGGTATAAATCCTGGCATACGAAAAAGTCGGAACCCATATTATACAAAAAAAACTGGGGTGAGTTAGACTCTTTGGATATTAAACCAGGAAAGGTTACAAAACAACGATTCATCAAGATGATTGAAATGAGAAGAGGTTCAAGAGATATAGCTGCTCAAGGTTTTGTTTCATTAGTGAGGTCCCTTGGGCTACAGGCTAGATTGGTATTCTCTATACAGCCCCCTGACTTCACCAATTTATCTCTAATAGAGAAGGTTGTAGAGAAGCATGATGAGAGAAAAAAAATTGAAGAAGAGAGGAAGAGAGCTTTGGAGAATAAAAAATGGAAAAAGCCAGCTTCCCAACATGAAAGATTGTTGCAGTCTATCAGAGCAAACAAACCTGTGTATACCAACTATCAGAATTCTGATGAAAAGAATGGCCAATTACTGGATGAAATCAATCAGTATCCAGTATTTTGGTGTGAAGTCTGGGATAGAGACTCCAAGAGATACATTACTGTTGATCCAATTGTGAAAAAGCATATAGAGATTGTCAACTCAAAATCAGTCTTGGAACCACCTATGACCAACTGTAGAAATAACGCATTCTACGTAATTGGATATGATAGGCTTGGTGGTGTTAGAGATATCACCCGAAGATATGCGGAACATTACAATGCTAAAGTGAGGAAGAAGAGAATCACGAGAGAAGCAAAGGGTGAAGAGTGGTTTAAGGGACTTCTGAAGGGTGCCACGTTCCGGAAAAGAAAATTCAACAAGACTGATCAATTTGAACAATTAGAATTCGAAGAAATGTCAATGAAAGAGGGTATGCCGAACTCGATCCAAGATTTCAAGAATCATCTAATTTATGTGATTGAGGATCAGCTGAAACCTAATGAGATTCTTAAACCCAAAATTAGTTGCGGAACTATAAGGAGAAAGACTTCTACCAAAAAGTCAAAGGCAGGTCAGGACTTGATTCCGGTTTATAAAAGGTCAAACGTTCTTATTGTAAGGTCGGCTAAAGCTTGGTATATGTTGGGTCGGGTGTTGAAAATTGGTGAAAGACCAATGAAGATAAAACAAAAGACTAAGCCTAAACGTGGAGTCGGTGTTTCCAATGCAGCTGATTTCGATTCAGATGGTAGTGACGATGATGATGATGTTAGACTATATGCTGAGTATCAGACTGAATTATATGATCCACCTGATATTGTGGATGGAGTTATTCCTACCAATGCATATTCTAACATTGATATTTATCAACCTTGGATGGTGCCTGGTGGTTGTGTCCACATCCCAAACAAGTTTTCTGCAAAGGCTGCAAAATTGATTTCAGTTGAGTATGCTCCTGCCGCGGTTGGTTTTGATTTTGGTGGTGAAAAGAAAAGAAAAGGTTTACATCGGGCAACAGTTAGGATTGAAGGTATTGTTACTTTTGAAGAAAACGAGGAGGCAATTCTGGAGGTCTGCTCATACTTGGAAGAGGAAGAAATTGAAGAGGCTCAAAGAAGAAGAGAGTTGATTGCCTTGAGGGCATGGAAACTTGTGCTAGCGAAATTGAAAATCAAGAGCAGATTAAACAAAGAGCATGGAGAAATTACAGAGGCGAACCAAGATGAGAGGGAACAAGAAGAGGAAGAAGAAGAATATGATGCTGGTGGGTTCTTGTTTTCCGACCATGTCAGGCTGGATGCTAATAATAGTGGTTCAGAAGTCAACGAAGATGAATTGGACCATGAAGAAGGAGGATTCTTGAATGAATCGGAAAGCGGTGGCTTCATGAATGATTACAATGATCAACAGCCTTCCGATCGTGAGGATGTATTGATTGAAAATGAGGAGATTGAGCGTAGGAAACGATTCGCTGAAGAAGCTGAAGTTGGGAACCAATCTTACCCTGAAGAAGAATTTGACAATGGTGGAGGGTTCTTTACCGAAGAAGCTGAAGTTGGGAACCAATCTCACTCTGAGGAAGAACTTGACAATGGTGGAGGGTTCTTTACCGAAGAAGCTGAAGTTGGGAACCAGTCTCACTCTGAGGAAGACTCTGGCAATGGTGGAGGCTTCCTTACCGAAGAAGCTGAGCTGGAAGGAAATCTTCTATCAATGGGATCCAAAAGCCAGGACTTATTCGTTGATGAGGCTAAAGATTCTGGGAATTTCATGAAGGCCAATAATTCCATAAGTGGTGGATTTTTTGCTGCTTCTGGTTCAGCTGAAGAGGTCTTTGACGGTTCCAAAGCTCACGTTGGATATGGACACGGCGATGCGACCACAAACTCTAGTCACATTGAATCCATACCAGGTAGTTCAAGAGAGTCGTCAGCGGGTGTGGAAATTATTGGAAGTTCAATTGCAGATGATCCAAGAAACTACTCGATGCTGGATTATAACGATGATGAGATTGTCAACGTTGCTGGTGCACAACGGCAATCCAATGCGAGTAGGCTGTTTGAGGTCACCGTTATTCCTGACGATGTGGATCCAATGCATGGCGCATCTCAGCAGGATCCTATTGATCTGGACAGTGACAGCAAGGAGGACGAAGTTGCCGAATATGCGATTACTCCAAAGACAGAGGTGAAATTAGCTGGTGAGGAGAGTTGTGTGGGGTTGGCAGCTGGGTCTCCCGGTGCGGCCACAGATTCCAGTGCACCGGCAGAGGAGCCCAACTCAGAATCGGGCTCAGATCTGGGGCAGGAGGATGATGACGGGTTTGAGTTTGACTACAGTGATTCTGAGTGAATATTGAAGCTTTGATGTGTTCACGATTACTATTATATTATGTGTATATTATTTATTAAAAGAAACTGTCTACACGTGTGCAAAGGACAGTTAACTAACTGTACGCACATAAAAGGAGAAAAGGTGTGGCTTCTGGAAGGGCAAAATTTGCGATGAGGTCACGTTGCGCCAGGCTCTTAGCACGGAGAGTCGCAGCAGTGCCGCAGGAGTGCCCGGGCAAATGAGTAATTAATTCTCTGGAGCACTTGATGAGATGAGATGCAGTCAGTTGAGGAGACACATCGGTGTTAGACTATGACCTGATTCTCTTCCTCTTTTCTACAGGTATAAAGAGAACTAGACTTAGACTCAAACAGCTACATCAATTCTTCTTCAAATCAATTACAGCTTAGACCATCGCTCCCAAACAACTGATACTCAATTAGTCACAATTTGATACATACACCACAAATCTCCAGTTTTTCAAATCAACGTATCAGCAATGGAACCAATATTTTCAACAGGCAGAGGAGGAAAGGGAAACATGGTGGTGGCATCGGAACAGTCCGCTGATGAAGTGGTCATATGTGATGAAGATTACCAAAAAAAACTAAATAGTCATTTTAAACACGATAAAGACGGGCATATAGTGATGTCCGCAGGTAGAGGAGGTGCTGGTAATATGACAAAAACAGATAATGTCCCATTACCAAAGGTTGAGAGTGATGATATGAGAAGGGAGCTAACCCCAGTGTTCTCAACAGGTAGAGGTGGTAGAGGAAACATAATTCACTCTACTGGTAAGAAAAACGTGGGAGAGGAACTTGAAGATCAGATATCTCCAATCCATTCATCCCAGTCACAGGGCTCTCGTAAGGTTGCATCAAACTTGGATGATCATACAAAAGAAAAGGGGTTCTTGAAAAAGTTGAAAAAGCTTTTTAGTTAGATAAATTTCAACTTTCTTCCATCAGGTCTTACTATTGAATACTTCACGTGTCTTGGACTTATGCCACTGGGTGTGTGCGCTTCGTTCCTCTTTTTCTATTCTTAAACATGCGTATCTTTATACTTACTTTACATGGTTCTACTCTTTAATAAATGTCTTTGCTTCTTAGAGAGTGGTGAAACGGTAAACAAATAATACCAATTGGTATTTGCGTTCTGATAAAATGTATGAATATATATATCTGTAATTATATATAGAGAGAGCAAGCATGTCCCAAATAGCAACTCCAATCATCTCATGTTTCCTTATCTTCTTCAATGATGAGATTCCCATGGGTGTTCATAAGCAGTCCACTCTTTCCAGTCATGTTTGGTTCTATACATGATCCAGAACCACATGGTTGCACCCAAAACGGTAGCTGTGTTTCTATATATTGCTGGAACTTTGGGAACTGGTGCTCCTGAATGGCGTACATATTTGAATGGTTCGTGGCCCCCTGCTGACATTTGAATGAGATAGTTTTGAATGATATGATTGGTTTGGTGGATGGAGTGGAAGATGGAGTTGTACTCACTCTTCTTCAATGTTGTACGGTTAGCTGAGTAGGAAACGCTTCCCCGCTCTTTCAAAATCACTCCAACGAGGCATCCTTGCACTGGATTGGACTGTGGGAAAGCGTACTCTTTATAGCCCTTCGGTGACGGATGATGGCAGCTGACCCATTTCACTGAATAGTTTTGATTTTCAGAAAGATTTACTGATAAGCATATCTTGAAACATAAGGAGTCCTTGGAATCATGGTATTCAACAATCTCATTATCAAGAAGAACGTTTTAGATCATTAACATGAGGTTGATATTTGTCGTGCGACACACATATCGCTAAGAGAGTGTTTGTGAGAGAGCCATCTTATCAGATGAACACGGTATACACGTATGGGTTTCCCCACATTCCTCTATTTATGTATGCTTTTCCTGTGAATACTCTTAGCTCGGTCTACCTTCATTCCAAACAATGTCATTTGCATCCATGTTCAATAAAATACCGGGTATAAACCTCCCGGTTGATGAAGAACCTGTTTTACCAACCACTTCCACGCCTGGTCCAACCAGAGAATCCAGACTCAATCCTTTCAGCTATATCAGCAATCCCTTCTCTTCAGGGGTTGTTTCACTTGATAATAATGACACCAACTTCTCAAGTTCTGAGCCAAGTGATAATACTTTTAATTTATCATACTTTGAAAGAATGTCATTGTTTGCAGTGACTCTAATAGGGTCGTTTGCATGCTTCGTAATATGTTTGACGTTATTCCCACTACTATCGCTAAAACCTAAGAAACTTGCACTACTCTGGTCTCTTGGGTCCATACTTTTCCTACTTTCATTCTGCTTTTTAAATGGCTTCAAGAAATTCTACCATCATTTGATCTCCAAAGATAGACTTTGGTTCAGTATAAGTTTCCTTGGAAGTATTATTGCCACTTTGATATTCAGTTTGGTTTACAAAAGTGTTCTGCTTGTTATTCCTGCTGGTATAGTGCAGTTGATATGCTCAATTTGGTACACGGTCAGTTATTTCCCTTATGGAAGGCAAGGGCTGGCTTTGACCTCATCTGTTGCTAGATCGCAAGTGGAAAATTGGATGAATAATTAAGTTGGTTGGTTGTAATATATGATAGGTACTATTCACTATATTTTTGATTTTGCTTCTATGCATATATAATAAATAATGATTTGGTTCAAATAAAAAGATTGGATCAAATCAAATGGAGTGTGTATTAATAAATGAAAAAAATGAGTTCCAATAGAGTCTATATTTTATAATAGTTAAGATAATTAGAATGGTATGGATCTAGAGCTGTTTGAACTTGTTCTAGTCTTGCGACAATCTTATCAGATGCATTAATCTGGTTGACTTTGATCAAGCCCAACCCAGATTCAAAACTATCTTTGGTGAAGTATTCCTGGATGAAGTATTCAGTAAGAGCTTCCTCATTTTCAATCTTCACTAGATCACCGAAGTTTTTGCTCAATCCCATGCTCAAAATTTTCTTAATTGCCTCTTGGGTACTGTCTGAGCTCAAAGCTTGGCGTAATTTCAAATATAAGTATGGAATGTTGGCGTTCTTGTGTTCAATGGCAAATATCTTGTTCAATGACTTTAAGCACAAGACAAATTTGTTCAACACATAATTCAACTTGAAACTCAAAATCAAGGTGTCAATTGAAAATTCATAATCGGATCTAGTTATCAATTTAGTCAATTCTCCTAATTTATCTTTGTTTCTAACATCAACCAGTTTCTTAATAGCAGCCTCGCCAAAAACATCCTCATCGTTGAGGGATGATTTAGAGTAAGTAATTAGCTCTTCTCTCTTTTTGATATCATCTCTCTTATCCTTCTTGGATCTCTTCAAGGGTCTTGCATCCAATGCAGACTTGAAAAATTCAGTATTCTCTAAAACATTGAAAACTAAATCACTGTAACCAGATAAAGATCTCATGTAAATAGGTTGGTGGAAAACGTGATCACCCCACTTCAACATCTCAAAATATTCTCTTTCGGTACCCTTTCTCATACAGTATTGATGGAAATCTAACTGGTCATCCCAGTATTCTTCGAAAATCTTAGTAACTGATTCAAATCTCTTCATAGCTAGACCAGAATATAACAAGGCATTCTTAGTCAAGTTATGGAGGTCTTCTAACTTAGTTTCTGACTCTGTATCTTTCAAAGCCTCGATCTGCTGTAAGGCAAGCTTGTATAATCTGAAGTACGCTTCACCAGACTCGGTGACGAACCAAACACATTGCATAGTATGCAAGTCAATCACACCTGTGGTTGCATCTTCATTCTTGGTGAATAATGAGATGACGTCAATAGCTTTATCAACTAAATTGGCTCTCAAGAAGTACTTGGTGGATTTGGAATTGATAAATCTGTCTTGGAGATCCAGCTTTCTACCTGCTTCCATAATCTCAGCGGCTTGAACCAGCTTATTTAATCCCTTGTAAATTCTAGCTTTGACGATGTATAGTTCAACCAATGTTGGAGTGGTTTCGATCGCAGAATCAATTATTTCAATGGCCTTGGTATATTCTTTAACGTGATAGTAATGTTGGGCTAAGAAATATGCAGCCCAAGTGTTGGTTAAAGGATTGGATTTGGAATCTCCATTGTAGAAATCACTGACAATTCTGAAAATGATAGGAATGTTGGAATGTCTCTTATATAATGGCTTCACATTAACAAAAGTGGATGGAACACCACGTTTCAATTGTCCCAAGATGTACTCTTCCAATTTTTTCTCAAGTTGTTCTCCAGTCAAAAATGTTAAAGGAATGAATCTAGCAGGATCGGACTTTGGGTAGAATTTGGCAAGCTTCTCATAAAGAGCAAGTCTTAAGCTTGGTGGTTTATCGGAAGTCCCTAAAGTTTGTTCAAGTTTATAATAGTATTCCGCATTTTCTGGATTTCTTTTTAACAGTTGACGATAGACTTTAGATGCTTCTTTCATTCTTCCCAAATGGATTAGGTTTTTGGCTCTTTCTTCCAGAAGTGCCAGTCCATCACGAACCAATGCTTTTTCTTCAAGCTGATCAAGGTTGGCTAATGCTCTTTCGTAATCACCGCTATCTGAAATGATTTTGTTTTTAAAAAGTAAAGATTCAGAGTGTTCGTACATTTCTGGTTCACCCAAACTACCTTCAAGTAAACCTTCTATTTTGTCCAGTAACTTTTCAGCAGTAGGTAGATCATTATTAAGGTAATGAGCAACTGCAGTGGCTGTCCAGTTAGCTCTGTAGGATGGTTGATCCTCCAGGAACTCGGCTCTTGACTTTGGCAAATTTTTGAAATCTCTCAATTGCGATTGCATAGTACTTAAGTCTCTTAAGATCCCCTTATTAGTGGCATGGTTGTCAATTGCAGCTTGGTACCATTTCGAAGCTTCTGGATAGTTTTTCACTTGTCTGAAGTAAATACCTGCGATATGGCAAGCAACAGCTTGTGTTGGATCTTTCTTCAAACCTTTCAAGACATAAGACTCAGCTTCATCCTTCTCTGGTAAATCAGAGTTAGAAAGAGCTAAACCTTTTAAAGTGTAAGATTCTGCATGGTTTGGGTTTCTCTTGATGATTGTCTCTAATGCTTTGACCGCTTTCTTGTATTGTTTCGCTTCGTATAATTTCAAAGCCTCTCTAAAATGGTTATCATCCTTACTGGAAGGAACTGCTTTTGTCTTTCCTAATTTAGACATTATGGTGTCAAAAGTTGATTATTAAGAGACCGAAGTGTTCGAAGAAAAGATGGAGAGACTTCAAACATCCCATTATTCTTTACAGATGAACAAAAAAATGAGCTTTCTCAGCGTCGAGCAAAAAATACAATTTTTCATACAATTTCCCCGTGCGAGCGATTTCGATGAGCAAAAGTTGTCTTATTACTTGAATCGGATCTTTTATAAATCACATACATACAAAAAAACAGGAATATGAGTATCTATCTATGAACAGGGTAGTAGGGGGTAATCAAGCGCTTCCTATTCTGTGGCATTCCTCCAAGAAGAATCCAATTGTGGCAGGGTCCATGAATGGGTGAGTTCCGTGACCAAAGTTAACAATGTAATTTTGTTTTCCTCCTCCAAAACCTTTAATCATCTTCTCCACCTTCTTAGTAATGATTTCCTTAGAACCGTACATGACACATGGGTCGATGTTACCTTGCAATGCAACTCTACCGTTTGCAACTTTGACGGCATCTTCTGGAAGATATAACCAATCTAATGAGACAACATCATAACCTGAGTCACATAAAGAATCAAGAGCATACCAAGAGCCCTTGGCGAAAACAGTTAATGGGATCTTCTCGGTTATTCCTAGTTCCTTCAATCTCAATGGAAGTTTGGATGAGATTTGTCTCAAGTATGGTAATGAAAATTCGTTGAATTCATCAGGGCCAAGTTCACCTCCCCAACTCTCGAAAACTTGTAGCATTTGAGCACCAGCTTGAACTTGTAAAGCCAAGAATTCAACGGCGACATCGGTGATCTTTTGTAATAGGATATGGGATTCTTTAGGGTATTTGAACAACCATTCTTTAACAAATCTGTAGATCTTGGATCCACCACCTTCAATCATGTAGCACATTAGAGTCCATGGAGCACCACAGAATCCAAGCAAAGGCACTCTACCGTTTAATTTATGTCTTGTCAATGTAATAGCTTTGAATGCCCAAGCCAATTCCTTAGAAACGTCGGTATGTTCATTCAATCTTTTTAAATCTTCAGGGACTCTTAAAGGATCGGTGAATCTAGGACCAACTTTATCAATCATTTGAACATCCATACCCATGGCTTGAGGAATAACCAAAATATCACTGAATATGATGGCTGCATCGATCAAACCTTTGTAATGATCAACCGGTTGGATGGTGATTGCAGAAGCAATTTCTGCATCTCTGCATGTTTCGAAGAAATCTTTACCTGCTTTAACTTCGTGGTATTCAGGTAGATAACGTCCAGCTTGTCTCATGATCCAGCATGGAGGTCTTTCGACCTTCTCTCCTCTTGCTGCTCTCAAAAGAAGATCATTCTTCATTGGTGGGAATTGTTCGGCCATTTTTCTATCTAATTTGTCTAAGTATTCAAATAATGTCCTTCAATCTGGCTCAATATCCTTGTCCTGTCGGATCTCTTGAAATTTGGGAAACAGAATGTGGAGCACTTGAGTAGCCTATTCTCGTCCTCCAATTGAGCGATGTCTGGAAAATCTTGTCTCTTTGGGAACCTGCCAGAATTGGCGACCGTGTCAGCAGGCGCGGCAGCTACAATTATCTCCGTCTCCTTTTCATTTGCTTTATTTGCTAGGGCAAATTTAGCCTGTATGCAACCCACAAGAACAGCAGTGCTATTCTTCGATTTACAAAGCATCAAGACCGGTTATAAAACATCCCTTCATTCAATTTCAATCAATAATGCCCGGCGAAGATCCTGTGAAAAGACCAGGCTTCATAAGACGTTTTGTGCGTTCCACGTTTGGGTTCAGAAAAACAACCCTTACCCTATTGGTGGTGTTGACATACCTGCTGACCACAGTTCTGGATTACTATTTCGAACACCGAAGTTTGGTTCCGCCAGTGCCAGAACCAATTATCTTAACTAAGTCTTGGATAGACTTGCAATCGATTTCATTGAGCTTTCATCCTTACACTTCCCCTGGAAATGACCAGGTTCACGATTACATCTTGGAAAGAGTAAAGGCTATTTGTGACAACAAGCCTTCCTTTTTTGCATATTCCGATGATTTTGGAACGCTGAAGACTATGATCAACCAGCACGATGTGTTTGATTCTAGCAGTTTAGCTAACAGAATCATCTATTTCGAAAGTGGTAACATCTTGGTGAAAATTCAAGGTAAAGACCCAACTTTGGAAGGTCTCTTGATAAGTGCCCACTATGACTCTGTTCCAACTGCTTATGGTACCACTGACGATGGTATGGGTATTGCCTCAATGATTGGTATACTGGAGCATTTTGCAACTAAAGGTGTCAAGCAGCCTGACCGTACAATAGTTTTCAATTTCAACAACGATGAAGAATTTGGTTTGCTCGGTGCTGAATCGTTTTTCAAGCACGAATGGTCTTCTTTGGTTAAGGTGTTTATTAATCTTGAAGGTACAGGTGCCGGTGGTAGAGCTATATTGTTCAGAAGCACAGATAACGGTGTGATGTCATACTATAACGGCGTTCAAAGACCTTTAGCTAACTCTATCTTTCAACAAGGTTTCCAAAGTGGATTAATTAGATCCGAGACTGATTACAAGGTTTATGTTGAGAATGGCTTGAGAGGTGTTGATATTGCATTTTTCAAGCCAAGATCCTTGTATCACACCAGAAGAGATTCTATTTCCGGTACTAGTAAAGGTTCTCTATGGCATATGGAAAGCAATGCGTTAGATATGACCAAGGCTCTTGCATATAATACCTCTCCAATAAATGACGACTTATCCAAGAGTGCATATTTTGATATTTTAGGGTTGTATTTTTTCAATATCTCAGTTGATACTCTATACTTGTTGAACATTCTTATAGTCAGCGTTGTCCCTGTTATTACGTTGTTTTTCTTGTTGGTTGTTTACAAGAGAGGTACTTGGTATGTTGATATTGGTAAAGGATGGTTAAGATTCCCTATCAGTCTGGGTATTTCATGGTTTGTGACTTCATTCGTTGCGAAATATATTTATGTGCATGATCCTTTGTTATTGTCAAATGATTTCATATCTCCATATTTATCATTGACTTCGTTGAATATCATCTTGAATTACTTGATTTTGAATTTTGCCGCTTGGTTAAGACCAGTTCATGATCAGAAATTAATTGGTATCCTGCAATTGAATTTTTTAACTTGGATATCTACAATCTGGATCACCGTGCAACAGAAGAAGGTCTCCAATGTTGCCGGTATTTCATTCACCATTATTTACTTGCTGGCATCTACCGCATCCCTTTTTGGTTTATTAGCATTGATTTTCAAATCCAAACCTGCTAAGTACACAAAGAAAATGGTTATTAGATCGTATGGCTCTTCGAATGGAGATAATGAAGGTGCACATGAATCCAATACCACTCCAGACAGTGGCACCGCCAGCACTGTTTCCAATGTTGTTGATTCTGAAAACCATCCACTATTAGGAGGTGCAGAAGAAGTTGAATTTCAACAAGAACAACAACAATCATCTTCGAACAATAGTGATGGCTCAACTTATGTGGTTATCGACCACGAAACCAGGGATACTTATCAGCGCAAGCTGAAGGATGCCGCGTTACAGTCATTCAGCTATGATTGGTCCATTCAGTTTTTGCTGTTGGTTCCAGTATCAGTCTTTTTGATTTATACTCAAGGTGAATTGGTGTTACAGGCATTGAGTCAAACTGCTCAGGAAAGCAAGCAGTTTGGTCAAATCACTCTACATATTCTGTTGGGCATTACAATTTGGTTAGGAGTTCCATTGTTACCATTTATTCATAAGTTGAATGCATTGATTGTGATATTCTTTGTCTTGATATTCTTTGTGTTCTCAACGATCTCATATTTGGAGCCTCCATTTTCATACCACAATCCTTTAAAGTTGAGATTCTTGCAAACTATTGATTTGACTGGAATTCCAAAGAATGAAACTTCACAAGTCTCATCGCAAGTTAGTTTATTTGGTAGAGCAGGATACATTCGTGATGTTCTGAATGATATACCATCTCTGAAGAATGTTGCAACTGATGTCATTGACTGTGAGATTAACAATAAGACTGGTACGGAAATTTGTAAATATGATTCACTTAGACCTTGGTTAGTTGATGGTACATTGAAGGAGAATTCTTTCAACAAGTATTTCAACGTTAAGGTCCTTTCCAACACCAACGATGGCAAGACATCTGATAAATATTCGCCGCTGAATGCTATATTAAATATCAATGTTGAGAACAACAGAGCATGTACTATCAGTTTCAACTCATCGAAATACAACACTGTTGATTCGGCTCATGATTCCAAATTAATTTCTCCTGTGAAGATGGTAACTGTTTACAATCCCGATCTTGAAGATGCGCCATTGGTGCCAGGCAATGTTCCATCTGGATATTCTACAGACAAAGATGGTAACCATTATTTCAAGTTGATGAAAGGTATTGATTCGCTTCAATTGCACAAATTGAACTTCACGCAGCCATATTATCAAATCGGTGTTCAATGGCTCCCTTTCAGTTTTGATGATGACGATGATGATGATATGGAGATCAAGAAAAGCACGCATTTAGGTATCGGTATCAAATGCTACTGGGGTGAGTACGATAACTATGTTGTTGTGAATGGAGAGAAGAAGAGAATGCTGCCTGCGTTTGATGAGTTGCTAAGTTATTCACCGGAGCATATCAGCTACAGCAATCTGGCCATGGGATTGGTTGAGATTGATCAATATGTGGAGTTGTGAAACCATCAAAAAGGTGGTGATAATAGTGTAATTATGTACTACATACAAATAATTTTGTGTTTTGTTTGTTTGTTGTCCTTCTTCTTCTTTCTCTGATTAATAATTAAGTGTATTTTTCTAAAGACTGGCGAAGAGTCTCGCTAAAATGCGCGGCGATGTCCGGCGAGCCGGTGCTGTCTTCTTATCTTGGAGCTCGGGAATCTCCATGTCTGCTCTGCTGCTCTGCTGCTCTCGGGAGCATTGTCTGCACTCAGTGGCTGCGACGCTGGAAGGAGGTGGAAGGCCATGGGTCGTGATCGCTAGTGAAGGTGTAAGCTAGGTTTCTACTATTACGTATAGCTCGCTGTAACAAAGTTAATCTAAATCAAACTGGACTAGCGTAGACTAAACAAGACTAAATTGAATGAGATGAGATGAGATGGCTTACAAGTTGCAGCACCGTGAGATTTCCTTCGATTGCTGCCTAAAAACTGTGAGGTGAAACTTTGCATTTACAAAGCAACGAACATCCAAAGGGGATAGTAGTACGTGATGAGGATCAGAAACTGAGGTTTCTTTCGTGTCCGATACCCTATTGGTGTACTGTATAGCGTGCATGATGTGGCGCATGGCGTTCCGTTCCATCTGGGCGAAGAGGAAGCGAGCTTTGGCACCATGGATATCACCGTGCCTTGTAGGCTCCAAGGGGGTAGTCTACATGTACAGTTACATATGTATCCAATGGGCAATGTGGGAGTGTGTGCAAATATGACGTTGTTGTACTGATATGCCACCTGCAGGAGAGTGGTTGTTTGCAAATTGGCAAATTGGTAATGGCCAATTGCTATGCGGTGAAACCTGTGTGTGGAGCAGAGAGCAGAGAGTGCTGCTTTTGAATCAAAATTTATTTATTTTTTTGTTTTGATAAATGCCCGTTCAACCTCAGTCTCTTGACATATGTTTATTTACTTACCCACCCATACAATTGACCGTATTCTTCTTGTTTATTGTTGTCTGTGAATCTCCATCAACTATATACCAGTTTGCAGCAGTTTTCTCTCTTACAACGCTGCTTTAACCATAGCTTACACGCACACAATATCCATCTCATCTGGCCGGCTCTATTTCGCAGATTATTGAAGTTGGTTGTTTGGTCCCCTGCTTCCCTTCTCCACTTGCTTCTTCCCCCTATTCCTTCCCACAACTCATATTGATCTCCTTACTGGAAACCGAAATACATTGACTCTTTAAAAAGAACACTCATAGGTGATGTCGCCGTCTAATTTTTCATCCTCTGCGGGCAACTCATCTTCCACTCCTAGTAGATCCGACTCTACAGGCATGGCCATCAATACAAACAGCAGCAGAAAGAGACCAATGGATGACATCATGAAAACTCCAGTCATGACACCAACAAGAAGCCTCATGATACAGATGCAAAGTGAATCAAGTGCCAATGCTTACAGCCCGTACCCTGAAACGGCCAATAGTACACCGCTAGCAATGACCCCTGTTGCAGATGCTGCGATGAATGCTTCTTCTTCAACTGATTTTGCAAACAAGTTCAGAAGACTACGTGCATGTGCAAGATGTCATCGTCTTAAAATGCGATGTGTATTTGAAGATCCAGCATATGAAAGTTGTACTAGATGTTTCAAAGCTGGAATATCTTGCTCAATGACTGAGGATCCAACGATAACAACCGCAAAACCAAGACCAAGAAAAAAGGCAAAATTGAAAGGCTCAGGTCCGTTGGCTAATCTCCATACCTCTATGAATGAGGCAACTAAACTTTTCAACACTTTGCAAAAGCAAGTCAGTGAGAGCAAGATCAAAAATGAATTTAAGGATGATGAAGTTTTAACTAAAATAGATTATACAAAGCTTGATGAAAATTTTAATGCTCAGAATCTAGCACAGTTGCAGCATCAGCTTAGCGAACTTCAAAGATCCTTGTCGCATGTGATAAGCATGGACTTCAATAACAAGGATCCATTGTCACCAAGTTATGATAGTCATAACGTTGCATCTTCAATGAATAGCATGAAAGATGGTCCTGTCAAATCAATTCCTAACCTACCTTGGATCTCATTTGAATTGAACATCATAAAAGAATTGATAAAGTTGAGAATCATGGATGCTGAAGATGCGAAAAAGAGATTTGATTTCTTTGTTAATGATTTACTAGCATATTGGCCCTGTGCTTCTATTCCCCAGCACTATACCTATGATTGGTTATTAGAAAATGAACCGCTAGTTTTATTAGGATTTATTACTGTTACTTGTTTGAACGAACCGGATCTTCATGATGCTCTATTGTATTACTTAGAAGGAAGTTTGGCTCAAAAGGTCTCCATTACTGGAGATATCACGGTAACTTTGATTCAAGTTTACTTGGTATTATCACTGTGGTGTTCACCTCCTAGAAAATGGGGTTCTTATAAGCATCAAATGAGCTTAATGACGGCATTAAACTTGGCTCTTTGCTTGGATTTAGGCAACGAGGCCCATACCAAAAATCAAAATGTTTTAAGAGATAGTAGTGAAGAAAGAAAGATTCTAAGGGCTTATATGGGTGTTTATTGTTGTTGTGGCTCTTTAGGATTATCGTTACCGAGATTCAAGGTGGTTTCGTGGACTCCTAATCATGAAAGAATGTCCCATCTTTTACTTCTTGGGGATTCCAACAAATTTGACAAGTTCATTTGCTATTATGCTAGATTGGTTGCCATTGGTGAGGAAATCTTCCAATTTTTATGTCCGACTAATCTCACACCAAATATCAATACAACTCCATCCGCAGATCCTTCTCCAACTGATTATAGTTGGAATTTTGCCAATTTACCTCATCAAACATTAAGGGCCATGATGATCACTTATGAAAAAAGAATGCAGAAA